>JBBPCS010036654.1:0-21264 GCA_037974645.1 Hollardia meadi
AGTGCTGTGATAAAGGCAGAGTGAACACCTGGTTGTATTAATAAGTAGGCAGGTCTTGTTACTTACTGATCTAGTAGTAAGAATGTCGGTTTTGAACCCTCTCAAGTCCCGGTGGTAAGAGGAAACACATATTGACTGGGGCTCTTTCCATCCAGTGAATGTCCGTCTGTTTTCTCTTGTTTAACCTCGGTTTCTATCACTCTCCTTCTCCATCAGCGGGGTTCTTTTGCAGGGTAGAGTTTCCACAGTTATTCCATTTGTTCCACTGTTACCTGGGGATAATGACCAGGTAGAAGAATGCCTCTTCCTGATTTGGTTCCACAATGGCTGACAGCCTTTCTTTGTGCCAAAAATCCAGCCCGGTGGCAGCATGAATAGCGAGGTTAAAGCGAGGCTTACAGGGAACCGATCTTAACATGGGTTGTGTCATTTTTCTTAAGCCATCAAACTGCAATATATATTTACTACACAATGATTAGTTGAAGGAAAAAAGCTTTCTATTTCCTCTTTAAACATTTGTTTTCTCTAAGCTAAACAGCGCTTAATCCCAAGCAAACCTCAAATTGTAGTCAGCAAGGTCTGATCGTGTTTTATGTGCGATTGCTGTGATCCCATCTGGTCAATTTAGTCCAACGTTAAATCAACTGTGTGTGAAAACTCTGTTTTCTTTGGTCTGGATCTGGGATGACTTGGTATTTGCATTTATTGCATTACATTTCACAGCGTAAAATTGAAAACTTTCAAAATACAGTGTATGAATAGAAGCCAACAATCATTTCCTCCACTGACCTAAAAGGTGTGACAAAGAAGCAACTTTGGGGGGACTCATGTTATAGCTTCGGAGTTGGATTGCAAATCAGACATTTTGTTTGAATGAATGAAAAGCCCATGAATGATAAGCCAAACGGTAAACATAAACATGGCTGAATTATTTTTATTGCACGTCATGGGTTTATCAGGGAATCCTGGTCTGAAATCAATCAAATTGCGATCTAAAACTATAAAAAATTCAAATGAGATGCAATGTCTTACGAAAGGATGAAACAACGGTTGTTATTTTTTTGTATTTCATGTTGCACAACTTTGATGTCTGAATTGATGCGGTAATGGAGACTGAAAATGCCAGAAACACAGCGGAAGTTCCTGAAAAAGTTCCTGCCCTGTTAAAGGGCCATCTATTGACTCTTCACTATTCCTTTGGAGCCTTTGCAGGCAAATCAACAATCATTTTGTATATTCAAGACACACAGAATCAAAAAGAGGGGAAAAGTTGTATCTGATAATGTTCGAAAAAAAGATGACTGGAAGACATTTAGTGAAAGACTGTGAAAAGCCGGGGGGACGATAACTTTTCTCAACACGTCAATATAACCGTTAATGACTTTGATAACCACCACACGAAGGGAAAATTCTCAAGATGAAATTTGTGATTGACAGATTTGCGGTACAGCTGAGAACAAGTAGAGGACATGTTGAGTGACTGGTTGCTTCAAACAGCAGAGGGCTCTCCTGTGACATGCTAGCTACTTTAGCTTTTCTGTCTCTCTCCTTCACACACACACACACACACACACACACACACACATGGCAGCTATAGTGTATTTTCAATGACACAGCCTCTCAGCCAACTCCTGCCCTACTCAGATTGGCAGCATCATTTGCAGTGCCGGTCTACATAAATGCATGCATATGGACATCTAGAGTGGCAGCATTGCATTCAGAGCAGTTCGGCACCTAAACACACCCGTCACATCTCCACAGGCACATGTAATGAAATGCTGCTGGTCGGTCAGATGGAAGGAGCAGAGCAGGTGACAGAGATCATTTCCTCGTTCTCTCTCAGTGAAGTGGTAATTCTGTCCGAGTCTGCGATCTCATTCTCTGTTTTCCCTCGAGGCCCCCCGGAAAGATGGAGAGATTCTCCTCTGATTCAGGACGCCCAGTTCTCTGGGCCAAAATAGGCCTCATGAATAAACCATCAGCTAGTTAAGTTATGTAACAACAGCACATACAGTAGGAGCATGTGGGATGGCATTCAGTTTCTCTTTCCAAGTTGTGCTTCAGTGCATAAACAAACACTACAGTACACATAGATGGCTTCTAAAGGGATAAAGTGGTACTTCAAAAATATTTTCACATGGGTAAATGTATGCTGCTATTACTAATCGAGGTTACCTGAGGCCATATTACTGTATGTTTAAGACAGTGTTTGATACAGCAGGTACTCAAGCTGAGATCATGTGGTTTAACAGAATAAGCATAAAACAATAAAAGTAGTGTGATGAATGTATCAAATGTAACAGAGTAAAAGTATGCTGCATTGAAAACACTCTGAAAAGTACAATTTACTCAGAAAAGTCCCACAAGTTAAATGTAATGCAGTAACTTGTTACTACCCAGCACTGCCAATTAGCACGTGTTTAGAGCCAAGTAAAAAAGTGTTAGCCAGCAAAGCAGGCAAAACTAAAATCTTTATGCTAAACATAATTTTATGTTAGCATGCTGACGTTAGCATGAAGTCCAAAATACAGCAAGTTCATGTAAGTTCAGCTGTGGTTACTGTTCATGCTGTTTGGTTGTGCTCACCAACCTGAAAATGGAAACGCTTTTCCATTAAGACGAGACAGGTGGTCAGCTGGCTCCTGGTCTCAGCAGCTAATATTTACAGACAAACACAGAGTATAACTACTCTCCCTTTCTGTCGTAATGTAAATATTCAAGCTAACGGGGTGCGAGTGCTGAGCGGCGTGCATTAAACTAGTCACCTTCTCAGGCTACACCAGAGAGCGTGACTAGTTTCAATTATAATATAATGTAGGAGACAACAAGCACAAAGAAAAACAAAACAAAAAACAAACTAGAATCAAGTTGCAATTTCCATCCACGTCTTTCCAGACTCGTATAATATACTGCATGTACTGACTGATAGAGAGTTTTGTCAAATGGTGCAACAACAATCACCTAAACTCAACATCAGCAGCACTAATGAGCGTCTACACTTCAAACATGGATGTTGCTGCAAAGAAGCTCTAAATTATCGTGTTGAATGATGTCCAGAAAAGCGGGTTTGCAAACTATTATGATGTCACAGTGAAACTGACCTTTGAACTTTTGGATATAAAATGTCATGAATTCATCTTCATTATTTTGTCATAATTAGTGTATGAATTCTTGAGTTACGACTAAAAATGTATTTAATAGGTCACAGTGACCTTGACCTTTGACACCTGACCACAAAAATCTAATCAGTCTTAAAGTCGACATTTGTGCCAAACTTGAAGAAATTCCCTCAAAGCGTTCCTGAGATATCGCGTTCACGAAAACACAATGCCTGTGTACTTAATAGAGTATAATATTAATGTGATATTTTGTGATCACACTTGAGAGAGACGAGAATATGATCTGGTGTATATGAGACAGGTTATCTAATGTGGAGATGATGTCATTTCTTCACAAATAAATACAGGTGTTTGATCACTTCTTTAGGAAGACCATCCGTGGCCGAGATAAAACCAGTCGTATCCACATCAAATAAAAACACAAAGAAAATACAGCGGCGTCAGTTTTTTCCTGTTATTTCTTAAGTCACTCAATACATAACTTTTTCCTTATTTTGTACTCTAATGCAAGTAGTTACTTAGATGACTACTTCTACTTGAGTACTTGTTTTTGCAAAGAACAGCACTTTTACTTGAGCACAGTTTGGCTACTCTACCCACCACTGCTAATTAGAAGTAGCCTAGAGGTGAGGTTAAAGTAGGTATTCCAGATGTCCCTTCCTCCTACAGAGGCAACTTATTTCGGCCACTTGTATCTTATTCTTTCGGACACTCCTGACCTTAGGTAGATTGCAAAAAAATGGAAATTGATGGAATGAAATAAATATTTAGACACATTTCTTTAATAACATTTGATGACATACAGTGTGTATGATAATAACATCTATTTAGACTTTCCATCAATGCAATATTTAAATCTTCCAAGATGAACATTCAGTTCTCTTCCTATGTACTATGAGGCTTTCCAGCAGGCTGTGATTGGACTGCCAACTCCCACGTGCAGTGGGGTTTTTGCAGGTCATGCATTGAACTGCTGTTGCTCTTATTAAAGGGATCTGTGGATAAAATTAATGCCCCACACAATTTCTTTGCAGTCTTAAGACTAAAAGGGTCCAGGATTGGTGGATTAGAAGCACCGCGTGGGTTCTACTGGCAGGAGCCCCTTCCAATATGTCTTTATTTTACACTACAAATATATCCTTCATATGTTAGATGTACATAGTATTATGATGAACTATATAAATAACAGATTGGTCAGACCAGATCAGAGTTTTCCTTGACTTAGTAATTACCTAAACGAGACCAAACACTTATGTAAAACTTGCCTTTAAGACAATGCCTACAATTCTTTAAGACTGCAAAGCCTCGATATTTCTGAATACAAAAACCCTCAGAAACACTGCTGTTCTTTCAGAGCCAGTGCCAGAACTAATATTTACAGGAATAAGACATGCAATGAACTGGTTTCTGGAGGATATCTCTTCCCTGCGTCAACGAGCCTGGGCTTTAATAACAGATGGTTCCATCTGCAGTACTTCTCTCCAATCACTGTGTGTGTGTGTGTGTTTATCTTGATTTTACAACAAAATCAAAGAAAAAATCTTTCTCCCAGAATCAAGCGATTATGAACATAAATGAATGGCAAATCTGTAAGTGGATGAACAGTAAAACCTGCATTAGCCACGATTAAGTGTGACAACACTGAAGATGAAATACAGATGGATGTGAAAACATTTAACCTGTCAAACAGCCGTTAGATTCAGCTATTATCATCATCATCATCATCTTCCAACACGCTCTCATCCCAGCTCGACACATACCGACGTTTTGTCACGTGCCCTTCGCGTATCCAGACGCGCGAGGTACCCTTTGGCGTTCGTGGCCGACGCACTAAGCCTTCTCTTTACCGTCTCTAAACGACGCGCAAAAGCCCCCCGTTAAACCCCACGCGTCTTATCCTCACGCACAAGGTCCTCGTTACTTCGGTTAAGTTTAGGCACAAAAATCATGTGGTTAGGTTCAGGAAATGAGCGGTGACGCTTTCCACGTTTCACATGGGACGCGAACTCCGGTCTCCTGGGTGAAAGTTGTGTGTGCGACCCTCCACCCCTCTTGGCACTTTCTCGCTTTGGAAATTTCATTGAGCGACGTCATCTGTTTAAGTCGTCTGATACCGACGCGGACGGCTTTACATTGCCGGTACATTAAACCCTTGTGCGTCCTTGCCTGAGGTCAAATGGTAACTCGTGCGTCTGGATGGGAGGCGGAGGGCTGTGACAAAACCATGATATCCGATGAGATGGGCATGAGAACGGGCTGCATCTTCAGATAATCATTAATGCAAAAACACCCTTAGTGCCACAAACTAAAGGTGTGATGGTGATACACATTGCACGATACACTGCCAGGGGAAATAAATAAAAACAACCGAGAGAAGAAACTCATTTCCTCCACTCGGACTCAGCTCATGTGCCTGAGGAGACGTTAAGGATGTGGCGGAGAGTGACTTTGCTTCAGCTTGTGCTTTTTATCTGCTCCGGGCCTTGTTAGATCATAGAGCGTGACATATTGGTGAAATGTGAATGAGAACTCTCAGACATGTTGCTAATTAATTCACACTTTGGCAACCATAACCCCCCCACCCCCCACCCCCGCCTGCTGTCTCTGCATAGCATTGCATGACATATGTAGCCTGGGAGATTGATACTACAAATGGCGGTGCTCAGCCATGCTCATTACAGCAGCAGATGGTCACATCTGTGTGTGTGTGTGTGTGTGTGTGTGTGTGTGAGGGGTCAAAAAGCGATACAGAGAAATATAGACAAAGCATTGTACAGTACAGCTTTAGCTTGTGTTTATTATGGAGGACAGGAGTATGCACTGTATGTCAATGTGTGTGTGTTACTGCACTGGCAGTTTTCTCTGAGGGTGAGATTAGTGTGTTATTTGTCAAAGAAGCAGAAAGCACATTTTCAGTCTCTGGAAACATTTAAAGTAACAAATAGGCTATTCAGTAACAAAATATTTGATCAAAACGGCCTAATTTTACAGTTTGACCGGAGTTTTTTTTAGCCTCTGTTTCAAAGCAGAAGACAAAATGGCGGCTGACTTAAACTATGGAAGAAGTAGGCCATGTAGTAACCAAAAAATAGATACCTATTTGATCAGCACTGCCTAAATTAACAGTTTGATCTGAGTTTCACGAACAGTGCGTCTTCAAATGTGTTTTTTTTTTTTTTTCTTTCCAACTTTGAGTGAACAACGCACACATTTAGTTTGGTCTGACATGCTGGTGCTCTAGTGCCACATCTAGTGGCAGTGACTGTCTTATATTTAACCTTTCAGTGATGAAGACACAGTTGAAATAGTTACCTAAAGGTAATGGATAAATGGTGACAAGAAAAATGAACACATTTAGAAAATGATAGGTGGTGCTGATGAAGGGGTACTTTGGGTTGTGGTTGTGGGGGCTGTGGTGGTACATGAAAGAAAAAGGTTGGGAACCACAGGACAGGGAAAGATGCATTTGGGTAACACAAATATTTAAGTGCAGTATGTGTGACTGATTGGGCCTTCAGAAACACATCAGTTCTTTTGACTAAACAATGTCAGCAGTTTTTATCAACCACTCTTTGTCCACTATCGCTGTAATTTACTGAAAAAACAAAGTGCCCTCACACAGTAAATCTGAATGACATGAGAGATTCTTGAACCCTCGTTTGCACTCCCAACAACACTCTGCATGACCTATACGTACATATACTGTAGCTATAATAAGAGAGTTGGATATGGCACCAATTTGTTCCAGTGGCCACTCACGGTACTGCAACTGAAAAATCCCCTGCAGCCCAAGACAAAACATGGAAGCATGTCTGGACAATAAAACTTTAATGGCTTACAAGCTTGGCAAGCAATTTTTTTCCCCCAAGTAAATAAAGATCATCTTTGAGTCCGCTATCCAATTCTTATTTTTACTGATAAATATGTTGAAATGAATGCGGTGAACGATCGTACTGTCAAGAAAAGAACAGCCTGTAACTTTAATATGAGCATCCAAAGAGTCAATTTCAAGTCCCACTGATGACACAAGGCAGTGCAGCAGGGTTAATAGTAAATCTCTAAAGGTAATGCATGCTGAACCAAGACAAGGAGGCTAGTTCTTACTTAATCAGTTTCTATATATTCTGTAACAAACAAACAAAATAATATTTAGACTTAGGGTTCGGGTTACACTGAGTAATACAGTGTGCAATTGTGTGTTACTGAACTTCAACAATCATAAAAAATGTTCTGATGGGGATGTTGGTATGTTTTCTATTGTAAAATTAAAATTTGACTTTTCATTGACCTTAAGGTTGCAAGAACACACACGCAGGCTGACATTTGCAGAGTGCAGATTACATTTCTCTGGTGTTTTGTGTCTCCACTTTGTGGAAACGGGATGTTTGTTCGTGGTTTTCATCCAGGTGCTGAATTGCTGCCGTGTCCTTCAGTAAGTCACTCAACCTTGATTCTCTATCTGCACGGCTTCCAGGCCAAGTGGTTCCATATTGCTGTGTTTGTATAAAAGCTTGTCTCACCGGGGTTTCGGATGTGTGTGTCAGCAAAACAAAAGCATGTATTTCTGAATAAATCAGCCTACGCAGAATCCTTACACATTACAGGGTTCAAACACCTACACCTGTTTTTCATGCAGCCTTCGGAAAAAAAAAGACAAACAGGGGAAAAGAATAATAACTGGACAGGGGGCACAGTATGCAGAGCACATAGAGCACAGTATGAATATTCATGTCCCATATATCTGTCACTGCAATAAAGTGTGTGCAGGAGGGTTTCTGTAATACATAAAGGTCAGGAATCGCTTGACCTGAAAAGAGACGAGGAGGAGGAGGAGGAGGAGGAGGAGGGGGAGGTGGGGAGGGTGGTGGAAGTAGGAAATAAAGGCATGGAAAATTGATGAGGGAATAAATATGGAGGAAAGAGGTGAAGAGGATGGAGGGAGACAAAGATAAGGAAGAAGAGGACAGGAAGTGGTGATAAAAGCAAAATTAAAAAAAGGTATATAAGAAGAACAGTTGAAGACGGAGGGAAATCAGTAGAAGAAATTAGCAAAGGTGGAAGGTGTCAGAGGCCATGAGGAACGAGAGAGAAGAAAAGGTGGAAAAACATCAGAGACAGGAACAAGTGGAGAGTGCCATTAAAAGAATCAAATGTTCTTCATGCTCCCAGGAACCATATGGTGCTCCCGCTAACTCAAAGAGTGGTGCACAATCAATTGAAGTACGCGCCGCAAAAAAGGAAGTGAAGGATACAGCAGGTTTTGGGAGACTGTCCCAGATTTGAAGTGATGAGAACACAGACGACAAAATCCTCCTTTGTGTCCCTGGTGGATCATTTGCTCTACATAACGCTTCGCATTAACACTTGTCACTGCATGTACTGACTGTGAGTGCTACCGGTTTATTGTACGGTAAGTGGCGACAACTTGCTCTACTGAAATAAAATGTGTTACACCACAACACGCAACAACTGTTTCACAAGCATTTAACCAGAAGTAATAGTTTACAATGCAGCTGCATATTAGCAAGACTGGTGGTACGATACGTATCACGATCTAATATTCAATATACGAGTTGTGATATAGGATATAGGATTCTGTCATAGGCCTGTTCTGTGTGTTTACGCAAGCAAGATGTTCTTACTTCTCAGTTGACGTTACGTTGGAGTAGAAGAGTCAAATGGCTGAAGATTATTACAATACTGCACGGCCTCTCTCAACAAATACTTACTCCCAACTCTTCAAATATGGCAGCTGGGTCAGTGTAAGCTTCTATGATGCTCCACTTACCCCTCTGGCATCAGTTTTACACACTCACTTTTACAGTTTTTCAAAATACAGCTAGCTGACAAACATTTCACATATGTGACTTTTGACGTTGTGAAACGTTTGCAGCTTGCTTAGCTTTGGGCACAGAAATATTCCAAAAACACTGGGACATTATGTAAAATGTCAATAACAACAGAATGCAATGATTTGCAAACCCTTTTCAACCTAAATGTAGTTGAATACAGTACAAAGACAAGATATGTAATGTTCAACCTGATAAACATTATTGTTTTTTATAAATATGCGCTCATTCTGAATTTGATGCCTGCAAGGAGCCTGTTTACCAGTGTGTTACATCACCTTTTGTTTTAGCAACACTCAGTAAGTGTTTGGGAAGAGAGGAAACTAATTGTTGAAGTTTTGAAAGTGGAATTCTGTCCCCTTCTTGCTTCATACAGTCCGAGGTCTCAGTTGTTGTAAAAAAATAAAAACCAAAAGCAGGGTTAAAATTAGTTTAGTTATGTCACGTACGTCACGTTACTTTACTTATGTGACGTAAATTCAAAACATTACGTAACTTAACTTGCGGACATGAATTAAAACCAGTCAATAACAACTTTTCTTTCCAGACGGGACGCGAACTCCTGAGAACTCTCCTGTGTCAAGGTCCACTGCTTGTCTGACCCATCCCCCGACACAACCTCCTCCAAGTGTGGACTTTCTCGCTCTTTATACTCCATCATCTTACATTGTTTTCTCTAATACACTCGCGCCTAAAATTCATGAAAAAGGCCGACGCCGTCTGCATTAGGCTGCCATGTTATTCAGATGCTATTTGGTGAGACCAGGCTGGAAAGAAATATCTTGCTATTTAGCAGCTAAGTGTTCCACTATGTTCACCAACTAGTCACTAACTGTCCACAGTTAGATCTCAACAGTGGAGTTGAATTTAAAGGCAAATTCATACAGCATTTGCAATTCAAAACAAAGCAGAATCTATATTTTCCGCTAAAATTTCATGCATAATGTCAAAACAGGTTAGACATGTATTGACACAGCAGTAAATTTACACAACTAATCTTCAGTCTCTTATTTTTTCCTGCTATAAGTTTTGTCCCAATGCCAATATTCAGGAAATTAAAAAGTGACCAATACAATTATATCCATATATCGATTGCATCAGTATATACGCGAGCAGAGCTGGTGGAAGGGTGTGATGAGGCGATCTTCTTCTTCTCTTCAAACTTTTCTACCCTTGTGTGTCGGGGGTGTCTGTGTTTATTAAACAGTTCCGTCAGCTTTCAGTCGGTTTGATGGGCTGTGATCAGAGGTGACAGCAATGGAGGCACTAAGAGGACACGCACCCACACACGCACACATAATCCATGCACACAGACCGGGTCTCGGGGGAGAGGAAATTCTCTCACATTCATCTTTAATCCCAAGCAAACACAATGAAAACCTCACCTCTCCCCCTGCCTGTCAATCATCCGAGCCTGATAACTCCTCTTTTTTTTTGACTCCCAGCTGAAATGTTTTATTTTAAAGAAGAGCAAACACACACACGCTGACTCCATCCATGCAGCCTACAGCCGGGCCTCTCTTCGTGTGTTGGGCCGTTTCTTTGGGTCTCCGAGGCGTTTCCCTCCTCGCTCAAACATCTAACTCCTCTCCATCAACAGCGCCCCGGGAGCAGCCGCATCGCATTTTCATGTCCGTCTATTGATTAAATCGTAATGCCAATCAATTTTTTATCCTCTGCATCTTCAGCACTGTTGTGAGAGTGTTTGCGCTGGAGAAGAGCACAGATACAGTAGCCACTATAATAAGAAAGGAAAGCACGAAGAGAATAAAAAGCAAGACGGTAATAACAAAAACAGAGTAGAAGTACACTTGTCTTATCCTAGTAAAGAAGCCTTGGGCTGTTTTGCTATGTGTTCATCCAGTGGTGTTTCTTGGCACCATTGGAGTCGAGCTGCATTATGTTTTGGTTTAATAATTCATCGGACAGGGGGTTTAAAAGTCAGACCGCCATACCTGCCAGCTCGGCCGACGGCATGTGAGAGTGCGTCTGTGCATCTGTCAGGTTGCTTTGTGTTATTAGGGATGTGAAGTCATTTTTGTGTGCCTGAATGAGTTTATTACCACGTGTTTGTGTGCATCTATGCTGATATGAGCGCGACATCCATTTGGGCATGAATGGATACATGCTCTT
This sequence comes from Hollardia meadi, assembly GCA_037974645.1. Classification (NCBI taxonomy): domain Eukaryota; kingdom Metazoa; phylum Chordata; class Actinopteri; order Tetraodontiformes; family Triacanthodidae; genus Hollardia; species Hollardia meadi. The sequence continues at coordinate 11,102 of JBBPCS010036654.1, forward strand.
CTCCTTCTCCTCAAAGGGATGGAACTCATCAGTGGGGTATAGATGCATACATCTTTTAACAATTTCAATTTAAGTGCCATTTTGCCAAATTAGAAATTTGTTTCTGGCTCTTTAATTGGCTTTAGTGGGACTTGTAACACCACTGCAGGGCAGAGTGCGGGAGTGACTAATAGAGCGAGAGCAGAGTGGGAGTAAAAGAAGACGGGGTTCACTAGAGGATTCATGTAAAGAGAGAGAAAGAAAGACATCTTCTGGCATCAAAGCAGCCCAGCTCTCCACTCTGTAAAATAATTAACATGAGCAAAATGGAGAGAGGACTTTGTGAGTCTTTGGAGCTCTAAAAGAATCAAGGGGAAACGATGAGCAGTCGGTCAGTTAAGGAGTAAGACTTTCAAGGGTTTCAATGGCAACAAATTACAGCAGTGTTCTATAAAAATCTAAAAAAGCCTGATGGGTTCAGGCTGTCCACATCCTGTCCACTGCACTGCACAATCAGTGTTGGGTAAATATAAAAGTAACTTTTTACATTACCAGATTATATCCATGAAAAAGCGGAGGTGGAAGTAACGAATTACATGTACTCACAGTACAGTACTGTCGTTTATTTGTGTACTTTTGTGTACGTTCAAATCAGTAATTGTACTTTTGCTTCAGTACTTTTTATAACAACTAGTGTACTTCGCTACATTTCAAGATGAATCTGTTACTGAGTAAAACCAATCATGCCCCAAATTTAAGGATGATGTCATTATAGGTTAAGATTAGCATTATTGTACTTCGGTGTAGTTAATAAAAAGTGTCCGCATTTACCTCAATCAATCACTGATTTAATGCACCACCCGGCGAGCACGCTTAGTGACACATATCAAACGCACCCTGATGTTGCGTGATTAACAGGTGACGCCGGTTTGGCAAAATGCTAAAAGCTAAAATGCTCACGGTGGAACCTCATCGGTGATTTCTAATTTTGCTACATTACTTATGAACTTCTACCTTCAGTGAGGTGTGTGAGGACTTTCCGATCTGGTCTCTAAATTTACTGGTTATAGTGGGACTGAGAGGCTAAAAGGACTGGTTATAGTGGGACAGAGAGTGTAAATGGACTGGTTATAGTGGGACAGAGAGGCTAAATGGACTGGTTATAGTGGGACAGTGGGCTGCTTATTATGTGCACTGAGAATGGTCAAGCAGAGAAGTTGAACCAAGAGCAGATTGAGGGTGGACGAGGCTGATTGACGTTCAGACAGTGCGTGTTATGTAGAGTGTAAAACTGTGCAGCGCTCTTTGCAGCACGATGGCAGTTATTTCATTTCTGTATATTGCTTTTGCTCCTACCACGGTGTCCACACATGGTTTTATTTATTCGTGTTCATGTGTTTGATTGTTTCAGTTTTGTACTCTGGTTAAAGAGTATTCTACAGTAATCGAGGGAAAATCTAAAAAAATCACTATTTAGTCAAGCCCCGATTTCAAATATACAATTTTTGGACAAAGAGGTAAACTTGAGTGAGTGCTCTTCAATCAGAGTACATGTATATAAGGATATGCCTCCGTTTGCTCTGCTGCTGAAGCATGCTCGACTGCCGTTCTGTTAAAAGCAGTTTTCAGCTCTGGGAGATATGAAGCTGGCGCTCAGATGAGCAGGGCAGCAGCTTAATCATTAGGCCTGATGGATGAGGGCCCGAGCCGGGCAAGGGAGGAGGAAGAGAGGAATGGAGGAGGTGCACTGGACAAGAAGGATGTTGAGAGATGGAGGGTAAGTGGGAAAGAAAAGAGTGGTTGAGAGAGATTTACAGGATATGCGATGGAGGGCGAGCGATGGAAAGAAGGATGAACAGAGGGAGACATGCAGGTGGCTGTAGAGGAGGATCCGTCTAACAAATTACCTTCTCCTCCATTCCAAAGGCTGTCAACCTGGACACCTCTGTCAGCTCTCATACACACTCATGCCTGTCTCTGTCGCGCGCACACACACACAACCAGCTACAGACATAACCTCACACACACACCTAACCAACACATACATACACCCTGTACTCGCTTCGCTGCTTTCTCGAACAGGCACACGCACAAACACTACAGTACCTCCTGTTAACAGGTGATAAGGGAGCCTGTCATGGCGGCGATGCAGACTGCTGCTGTAGTAACGTCATAGCAACTCCACAGCGTGTCAGTGGCTGTCAGCTGCTCATGTTTTATGGCAGGGTATTGTAAACTGGGCTGGACTTCTTCACTGGTTGATCAGCTAATGACTGGCTGGCAAAGATATTTTTATTTTTCCTCCTTCAAGTGTTTTTGAAGAGGAAGTCCCGCAGGATGGGACGATGTTATTATTGCTCACATTTGCAAGGATCCATAGGTGTGTGTGTGTGTGTCTGTGTGTGTGTGCATGAATATGGAACACTAATTTAGTATATATGGTAATTTAATATACTGTACTGTATGTACACAAATGTACTTTATTTTGCACAGGGATGCAGAGCTGACAGTGTTAGCACTAGGGCGGTTCAGAACTGTCCACAACAAGCTATAAAAGAAGATACACACACGGCAAAGCAGAGCAGAGAGATACTACACACTTTTCTTTCTACCAGAGAGGTGAAAGAGTTCGGGGGCCAGCAGTAGGATGTATTGTGAGGTCTGTATTATGGAGATGTCTGATCATCCTTCTCTTTCCGACAGTCAGTGAAACAGCCCGGACATGATTATTAGACAGGAATAATCTCTTATTCAGTTAAGAGACAAGACAAAATGTTCCACCATTGCTCTGTATTGAAGTGAAAAAGTAAAAGAAAGTATGTCAACAGTCACCGCTCCCTCTGACAAGTTATTCCGTCTCAAAGCACTAGCGTGAAATTTGTTATGACACAATTTTTCAAAAGAAAAGGAAAAAAAAGTCCGTATGTGAAACTGCTGTTTACCCTAGCCTGCTGGTTATAAATACAGACAGTGCTACTCAGAATGCAAATGAAATATAAAAAGAATGTTAAATTTGTTTTAAGATGCAGGGGCCTGTGGATTTTACTTTCCATTTCTTTCCCAAAGTTGTCAGTTCTTGTTTGGGCAGAGATACGGTGCAGTACAGTGTGGAAAACTTGAAAAACGTGATTCAGGAATGGTGCAGAACATTATCATTTATGCTGTGAATGGTTAAACTCCACTGTTACCTTTCATGCTACAGTATACACTGAATGGACACTGTTAAGTCCCAATAACTGGCTGGTCAACTGGCTAACACAGCGGTAACTAAAGCCTTTTTTCCCCACCAAAAATTAGCACATATATGCAGGTTTTTTAAACGTGACTGACTCCCATTGTCCGCCTGCCTGCCTGTACCTGCCAATAAGCTTTTGCATTCATAAATCACTGAAATCATCCTGCTGTCTTCTCCTCTGTGATTCCAATTCTGGATTTCATAGCACAATAATGTTTGAGGTCTACTTGAATGAATGGAAAACTTCAAGAGAACTTAAACACACCAATAGCATCAGTGTGGAAAAGGGCAGAAAATTAGCATGTCCATCTTTCTCACTAAAGACAAAAGCCCAGATGTTAGTGGGTTTTTTGCTCAGTGTGAATGGGGTATAAGACTGACAGTAGTACACCTGGGCTATTGAAATACATCCATAGATGTTGACCCCCTTGTTTGTTTCTTCTTGATCCCTCGGAGAAGTCTGAGGGTCCAAGGTGTCTAAGGAGGGCCCCTCAGGCCTTACAAGCAACAGCACAGAGATAAGTCCTATCTATCAACACACAAGCCAATGCTTTGATCTTTGTGGATGGAAAATCCTCAGTTTTCCCTCCTTTTTGCTCTGCTATAATCTCCATTTTATGGCTGCCTTAATGATCCCCTTTTCTTGAGCATTTATCAAGAAGGCAGTGGGCAATCCTGGAAAGCAATTGCATTTCACAAACCTTGTCTTTCTTTGTAGAGCACAGTAATCAGATTACAAATACTTTTGTTGAATGGATGGCTAGTTCTGGGTCATGCTTACAAAAGTACAAAGGAATAAAAGTAATACAATAGTGAGATAAATGTTTGAAGTGCAGCAATTTTGCATGATTGACAGTGAAACTGTAGTAGGCCAATGGTTACATTTGGTTCACTATAGCACAGTGTTTGCATTCCTGGTAAAATGTATTTAGGCACTTGGGTCTCATGGCGTAGTCTGCCCATTAAACTGAAACCCAAAGGTTTGAGGGAAAATGTACAGACTCAAAGAGCTGGGTGTGTAATAGAGATGCGTGGATTGTAGTCTATAGATAGGGTCATAAAAATTATTATTCGATTAATAGCAAATAGGATGCAGATGGGTGACGTAATACATCACTAATGAGTAAAATATTAATTACATTACCTGCAGTGATCCCACAGAAGCAGAGACGATACATGTGTCTCCACATTAAGGAGACTTGTGTGCATTTACACACAGCAGCTTAAATTCATTGATGATTTAAATCTGCGGACGCGCCGACAGGATCTAATGTTAATAGGTTAGGTAGGTTCAGTAAAGCTTGAAGTTTAATTCTGTTTCCTCTGTCCTACCAAGTTTATAATTTAGTTTTGCTGTGTCCCGCGATATTTACTGCAGTGACATTACTACAGCGCGCATGGAAATGTTTAAAATTACTGAACGCAGCCTCTCAGTCCGCGCATCCGTAAACTGCGTCATTGACTTTAGACCAGGTTTTTGTTGGTCAATGGCACAATCGCTTTCTCCTGCCTCAGGCTAGCAATGCACCAACAATGCGCCTGAACACACCTCCTTTTTAAAACCAATGTGGCCGCTGGATGTAAAAATGACAACTGAGTTAGCGATGACACTTGCGCTGTGCGTTGCTCTGCGCCAGGCATAAGATCGAGCCCTGAATCTCTTTTTAGCATGTGTGTCTCTAACTGCTGTCTGTTCCTTGGTCTTTTTATTCTTTTAATTCCCTCTTGCTTTTTGTTCCTATATCTTCTTGATTTGCCTTTTTCCTCTCTCTTCCCTCGGATTAAATTGTCCATTCCCGAATTTCTCTCCATTCCTGTTTACACCAATCAGTTTCTCTCTGGGAGGGATCTGGGGCATTCAGTCTTCATTGCCTTCACCTTCATCTATACTTGGAGGCTTATGTGCTACTTTGTCATTCTCCCTTCATCCCTGTGTCCCTTTCTGATTCTGTTTGCTCTGGCACCATCTGTCCTTTCTCCTTTGTGCTTCTCCCCAAGGATAAGGACATGAAAACAATTTCAAAGATACTTCTAAATTGCTTGTAAATGTAAGTCTATCTAAGGCTGTATTTAGAACTACCTACTACTACTACTACTGACAACACAGTATGCAGTTTACAGTACATACAGCATACTGCCTTTCATTGTAGTATGAAGTATGAAACTGTTAAATGGATTTATTTTGCAGTATTTCAGTGCAGGCTGAGCTGGTTTCGGAAAGTAAACAACAGCACGCCTAATGGCAGACCACCTCTACTGTGTAGCATCCCTTTATGCTCTAAATAAGTTACAAATGTGGATTTTCATGATTTTTCACAAATATTAACATTTGGATAAACTGGATTAATGCCCATATGACGATTTGAAGGAACCTGATTCACTGTCGTTTTGTCGCATTACTTCACTGCAAATGTAATGCGAGTTGGAGCTCGTTCTCCTGGTAAATTATTTTTGTTGCTTTGGAAGTGTAATGTTTTTATTGTTATTATTGCTTCAATCAAACCTTTTCATAAGACTTGCTGACTGGTTGTAGTTTTGTTCGTGGTAAAGGTGGTTTGGTCATACTGTGAACATTTTCTCCTTGGCAATAGCTGCATTATTTCAACAGAGCTGTAATCTAAAACAGCGAGACAAATAAAATAATATGCAGTTGTGGGCCTGTCTCTCCTCTGCCATTGTTACTGAAGTCTTCTGCTTTGTTGGCTGCAGTGGTCTGTGTGACTGTGGGTCAGGGGGGTTCCGTGAGCGTGACTGGCCGGCTAGTTAGCTATAGCTACCCCTGCAGAAGCTTGTGCGGTAGGGATCCCCTTCTCAACTCCCAAAAGTTCAGTTCACCACCCATTTTCATAAAACTGCTGATATTTAAAATCTACACTGTCGAGTAAAATTTCTCAGAAGTGAATTTCACAATGAAATAGCACACAAAGATTGGAAATAACGTTCTGTTTTTGGCTTGACTGGTTGCGACCATTCCGATGCTATGCATTGTGGAACATCGGAACAGTAGACTTGTCCAATGCATTAGGAAATTTTTCTGAATCGGTATGAAATCTGGGAACTTTTGGCATACTGCAAATTTTACTTTTTTGCTTTTGTTTGCATACTGCACACCACATCCTATATTTTGGCCAAATCAGTACATAACTGCAAGTATATTAGGCGGTTTCGAATACAGCCTAAAGGTGCGTTCACACCAAACGCAAAACGCGAAAGCCAATCAGCGTCGAGATTCTACCGACGTCATTGACGTCCTGGCGTTGCAGCAGGAATGGAGGACCAACTAATCGTAGCTGTTTGCGATTAATAAAGTTTGTTTTAAAAAATAAATAAATAGTAGGTCACCGGGAGCTGTTCGACACAACCTGCAGAGACTATATAAAAAGACCGCAATAAAAAGGAGAAGGCATGGGAGAAAGTTAGTCAAGAAACTTGCAACGTGAGGCCCAGTTATGGAATACCAGAGAGATAATCCACAGTTTGCTGAGTGCACCAGTGGATCGCTGAATAGCGGGGATAGGCTAACAGCTGATCGGTGGAGCTAACAGCTGATCGGTGGCTAACAGCTAACAGCTGGTCGGCAGAGAAGGTGAGTACACACAGAGTTGTACAACCTTCAAACTGTTAGTAGCACAGGACTGAAAAGCGACAAGCCATAAATGAACACAAAATGATCCCGCTACAAAACAGAGGCGACAGACGCGACGCGACAAGTCGTGTCACGTTTGGTGTGAATGCACAGTAAGTCTTAGGACGATGAAATACCTGTATAAAAGGAATGTCCCTAGGCAGGGGGAGTGTTTATCCTCAAATAAATGGACTTGCATTTATATAGTACCTTTTCAAGACTCCCCAAAGCACTTTGCAGTAACCAGCAGTAACCATTCACACATGAATGGGGCAAATTGGGGTTCAGTATTTTGCCCAAGGACACTTGGACACGCTGACTGCAGGGGTCGGGGATCGAACCACAGATCCACTGATCAAAGGATGACTGCTGTACCTTCTGAGCCATGGCCTCCCCAAAGTCTATTTGCTGTACAACGATTCTCTGTTCACATGTTTTGGTGACAAAGCTTTTGTTTTGAAGGCAGTGATTGCATCATTAAGGATCTGACAACCCTCCCCTCAGGTGTCAGGAGGTGAGAAATTATGGAGAGTTAGAACTTCCCTCTAAAGCTTTCTTTATTCATTCTTCACACAACTATTTCTGTTGTTTTTTTTATGTGCACAGCCGAGTGAAACATCATAAATGCCTTTGAGGAGAGCCTGTTGAAAAGTGTATGTTGTTATTCCCCCCATTTGTAAAGCTCATAGGGTCTACTGCCCCACCCTCCAGCCTGGCTATTTACGCTTCAGCTCCAGAACTCCTGCAGGTACCATCTGCTGTATGCACCTGGATGAGTTTCTTCATGGAAGTCCTGCAGCATGTTGCACTCCAGTTGGGAAACAACTAAATAATTTGGACTTCCACTCATGAATGAGAATTCTGTTGTAAAATTGTAACTGTTCTGTTGTGAAACTACCAAATCAGTTCAAGCCCACCAACCTAAGTGGCAAAACAGGTCATTTCTTTCCTGAGAATTTTCTCATCTGGTGCCCCTATTTTGTAGATGACATCTTTTTCAGTGTCAAACGGTGGTTAACTCGATGTTTCTCTATCTACATCTACATTATATTCATGTAGGTGGTCCTACAGCTGAGCTGCTTTAGGGAGGAAATCTTAATTGGTGGGTCAGTTTCTGAGATGTAGCCCATGTATATAATTTAATTATCCTAATTGTTTACACATATTTAGAGAGACTATTTTACATGTCTGTAGCCTACTAAGACTGTACTGTATATTAGGGCTATTGTAGGTTAAAAAAAAATATGCCGGGGGTGGCCTAATAATCTGAGAAAAAAAACTTACGAGAATAAACAAATTTACGAGAAAAATACAAATCATCATCATCAAGATATAGTAGGCTACAAGGCAAGTGGTGGCGTCTGTGGTGCGATGAGCTTGACCCAGCCTTGATAGTCCAGCCCTCTGGTCCATCATCTCTGTCGTTAAGGTTATGTTAGATCTAGGCACTAAAACTACTTAGTTGGGGAAAGATCATGGTCATTGTTTTCCGAAATAACATTGACAGTTTATAGGGTTAGGGATAGGGTTGTTCGTGAGTAACCCTAACCCTGATTATCCTTACAACCACAAGAGGCCCTTGTTAACAAAACATAAACATAGGTCGTATTACGTATAAGCAAACAAATAACCAATAGTGAAATGTTTTTGTTGCTCCATTAATAACACAGAACAATGTTGTATTTTGACTTCTAATGATACTCTATGTAGGTAATGAGAATTCCATAAGCGTGGGTCATCATCTTTCCTTGCATGGAGCTTTACATTCAGGCATAATGCCTATGTTCTAAACGTACATACACTCAAACCCTCTCATGTCTAATATATACCCAGCGGTGTGCAGTAAATAAACGTGCCCGCTCTCTCTGTCATTTGTTGGCTTGATCAATGCCAGCCTTGCCTTGCCAAGTCAGGGTAGGCCAACTCGTGCACAACATCATGCATAAAAAATTAGCTACACAGAGAACGCTGCCCGCTGAGAGACAGTCTGAGGGTCAAGGGAGCTAGGGAGACAAGAGGAGAGCGAGAAAAAGAGAGGGGAGGAGAGAGAGATGCCTGCTGTTGCCACCTGAACCGCCTGAACCCTCCCAAACAAGCTGCGTCCAAAACTGCACTTGACAAATGAGCACAGGGATGCAGAGCATAGGCATAGTCCCTGAGCTACAACACTAACAATACACAATGCACACACACCATTCCATAGAGAGCAAGGGTGTGTGTGTGTGTGTGTGTGTGTGTGTGTGTGTGACAGAGAGAGAGAGAGCGAGAGAGAGAGAGAGAGGGGAAGACACTGGCTGGAAGACTGAGGCTGGATAATAATAAAATAAAATAAAGAAAACAGTACAGAACAATTTCCCAAAGCTATAAATGGGATATTATTCCAAACAATTAAAAAAAAATTGTGGTACCAGGTGATCAGAATCTCTCACTGTATAATTGTCCAGCCCGTCTGATATCACTATTGGAATGTTAAGCCAAAGCAACATGGGTAGAATGAAGCCCTGAAAACCAACACGAGGCAGTAAAGGTTACCAGATGAGTCAAATTTATAATTGAATATATAAATAATGCCACAGTTGGTTAAATAATTAAATTGAATGTAAAGAATATAAAGGTTGATACTTCCACATAGCCTCATCGTTCTTCATCTCAAGTTAGTTAATAAAATAAATTCCAATTTTTCTCAAATTAAATGAACATTTTACACCCTCACACTCAAAGTAAAATGAAATTGAGCTCTGAAATAAGGAGAAAACATTTTTCTTTCACTCAAAGCAAATATTTCTCGTCCCCCCTCTTTCCTCATTGAATGAATGGAAAGTTTTGGTCTTTTTTGTTGTTGTTGTTGCTTGGTTTCAAAGTGCAGAGAGAAGTGCAGCATCAGTTTATTTTTTCCTAATGGGAGTTCTATGTTACAACATGAATGCAATGTTGTACTTTGTTACATCCTGTCATTACTTGTTATTTGCTGGTTCGATGCACCAGTCTCCCCACATGCATAATCAAGGTCTTTATTATCATAATTGTCTAACCCTGAGCATAACAGCTGTAACTTAATATGATGTCATGAGGGAAAAATGACATACATATACAAAAGTAAGAGAAGATAGAAGGAAAACAAACTAATGCTTTCTTAAACCTCAAACTACATTGGGACATATATAAAACAGGGGTCTACAACATGTATGTGTCTTTTCTTTATCTTCATGTCTCCCCTCCAGATAGAGTTGTTGCCGATAGCAGTGAGACTCCACACACACACACACACACACACACACACACACACACACACACACACACACACACACACACACACACACACAC
>JBBPCS010036663.1:0-20000 GCA_037974645.1 Hollardia meadi
GTGTGTGTGTGTGTGTGTGTGTGTGTGTGTGTGTGTGTGTGTGTGTGTGTGTGTGTGTGTGTGTGTGTGTGTCCATTAGGTATACTGTGAGGGAAGCAGTGGTTCAGCAAAGTGGTTGATAAAAGATTTTAACTGCTGAACATGTGTGCAACCATTTGGGACAAATGTTGGTTGATACATTTGCTGATGGAAAATGCATTTAAATCTAAGCAATGGCTGACAATGAGTTTATTAGGTTTGTGTGTAGACCGTTCGTTCATCCATTCATCCATTCATACCAAGTCATAGAGCTTGATCTTTTGAGTCAAAGAGATATGGAACTTGCACTTCGTAATAAAGCATGTTAAAATCAGACTCCTCTCTGCCAGATTAAATAACAGTTTTCTGAAGGATCCATGATTTTCTTTTTCTCCTTCTCCTTCCCAATAATCTCATAATGTATCAGCATTTTTATCTGATTATTTAAAAAAAAAAAAAAAGGTGAAAAAAATTATTATACAAGTATCTGGATGTAAATCAGAGCTTTAAAAAATACCACTTGCAGCATAAACGCTGTAGTTTAACCGTTTTACTTAAAGGAAGTCAAATGCATAATCAGCAGTTTATTTGCATTCTGTACCCATTTTGTCCTGTCACGTTATGTTGCCTCATTTTCTGATAATACCTCAAGAGGACCTAATCTCTGTAAAACTGACAGGATTAGTCTTCTTGTGGCTCAAAATTTAAAGAGAATAATGGTTTAAATTAATCTGCACCTTGAAATAATCATAGAATTTTGAGGTGAAAATCAACGAAAATTATGAGCCTTAAGTACACTGTAAAATGTATACCCTAAATTTTTAATTTGGAGTTAAAGTTGTAGGCTACTGCTGGCCAGCTCTTTTTTAATAAAAATTCCGCTATTCATTTCCTTCATGTCTCTCAGCCTGTTAAAGTAGGTTTTCTGCCATGGTGTTGCTCCGGGTCTCCTGTCGTCTCTCAGGCCCCTCCAGACCTAGGAGGGAGCTAGCTGCCATCCCACAGCTCTGATTAGCATTAGCACTATCGGGTCTTCTTCTCTAGTTGCACATCAGCTAATGAGATAGCTCTGAGTCACAAGGAAACTGAGTGGACTGGAGAGAAAAAAACAACAGGGACCTTGAGCCGGGCCAGTTCCAGCGCTCCGTACCCGGTGGACTGATTTGATGTAGAACCAACAAAAGATCCCGTTAGCTTAGAGAAATATCAGGAGACGGTGAGATATTTGTCAAAGAGAAAAAAACTGATGAGAGAAAAAAAAAAAAGATTCATGAATATCCAAATCATTAAATCAGCCCTCGCGTTTTATCACATGAATTACAGATAAAATAAATTACCTTTTATCTGCAGAGTCCCTCCAGATATTTAATCGACTGCGAGTCCCCCGACCCTTCCTCTTCCTTCACAGTTAAAGTGCCATTCTTGTTTCTGTCCATCCCTCCATCCTCACCCCATCTCTCCCTCTCTGTCCACAGCAGTTGTCCATGCACTATCGGCTGCAGGAATGCTGAATACACACTTTACACATTTTGGCCAAAGATTTGCATATTTGCAAGTTAACTGCTGTGAATGTAGTAGATGTAGAGGAAAGAGTGGAGAGGCAGAGACGCAGGAAAGGAGTTCTGGATGGAAGGTGGGCGGAGAGGGATTGTTTTTTCTTACAAGACCGTCCCATTAAATCTTAATTACAGATATGCTCCGACTCTTCACGCTTCATAACATTGTCAGTCTCTTGTCTACTGTCTGCTGGAGCCGAGGTCATTGTTCACAAATGTAAAATAATGTTCTCATGATCTTATAGGGTGCCCAGTATAGTGGCACTAGCAGCTTAAGCAGGAGTCAAGAAGCTTTAGTTTGACTTCTTAGCACACTGAAAATAGCACCATTAATCTCATATTTCAAAGTCATAGGTGGGGTGGAGTCTTTAGAAATGTTAAACAGTTGACTGTTGGAAACCAGGGTCACATCAGTGACTTTGAATAAGTTTGCCATCCCCAAACATCAAATGGTGAGAGTTCAGCTCAGTTACTAAAAGCACTTTCACACTGGCAGGTTTAGTCCAAATCTGGGAAAGGTTTTTTGTTCCAAACTCTGATGTAGGAACAGAAACTGCACCAAAATCCAGCTGAATGATTGTCGTCAAACTCGAGGACGGTTCATTACTACTGGCATTCTTGCTTTAGATATGTGAGCGTCCAGTTGGCTGTAGTTGCGGAAACTTCGTGCATTGCACCATATTTGCAACAATTGTTAGTCTCGTGTTTCCCTCATCAAATTGCAAATATATCTGAAAGTCCCTTGAACCACTAAAAAACTGTAGCAGGGTTCGGAGAAGGATGGCAAACAAACTCAGGTTTGGACTCAAACCAATAAATCCAGTGTGAAAACTGCATTTGGACATTGTCGTTGACCACAGGCAGCTGTTTGAACACAGTCTCTTGAGGGACCTGCAGGCTTCAGTTTCCACCATATCACCCTGAAGAAGGATTGTCACTTTAGGCAGCTTTTGTAAATAGCGTAAGAGCTTACATACAGACCGCTCCGTGTGAAACTAACCGTATGTGGCGACAGCACCGTCTCAGACATTTCAGCGTTTCTATAGATCTGCTTTAGTTGTCGCAAACATTGCACTACATGATCATACTTAGCTATTGCACTCTCCATGCGCACGCACTGCTAGCATAGTCCGTTGAGGCACTCTGTCAAATATCCACTTAACATTTGTTACACGTCCAGGATGCACTTTGCCACCAAGAATCATTTACTACAGGTCCACTCACGATAGATCAGAGTGACATATCAGCTTAAACCTCCAGCGAAATGCCTTTTTATGCCTCTGGGGGAAAAATGTTGTGCTTTACAGACATCCAGCCCTGCCGTGACTTGGTTAAACTTTCTTGGTATCAGTGGCATCCCGGAGTGACTCTGTCTGTCTGTAACTACTGTGTTTGTCCACGCTTGATGTGTCAGTATATAAGAGATTCACAGATCTTTACCCCTCTCATTGTGTCTGTATCTTTCACCTCACCCACACCAAACCCTCTCCGCCAAAACCACAACCGTCAGAGCCCTCTGGGGCAGAACATGCTCATAGTCTTCAGATATCAAGCTGTCCTGGGAGTTACACTCAAGAGCAATGCAGCTTGGGAGCGCCAAGCAGTTCTTCGGTGAGACTGCAATAACTTTTCCAACTTGCCTGCTAAATATCCTCGGTTGGTACAGTTTGATTTAATTCCGTCGACCCATCTTTGTCGGTGCTTTTCCATCTGTGTCAGTTTATCTGCTTAGTTAAACCCTAATGCCTGATGCATTCTTGTGGGGTACTTAGAGTTTATGAACTACTATCTGGAGTTTGACCAGTTGTTCCCCCTCTCAGTACGTGCAAAAAGGATTGGTATCCAAAATGCTGTCTCCAGCTCCATCGAACAGTGCACTACAGTGTCGTATCTGAGGAAATTAACAAACTAAGTAATGGAATTTGGCATTTCTTTTTTGCTGATTAACAAAACAAGCTATGCTCACAAATCTCACAGGATCACAGATTGTCTGGCTTGGGAAATGTGTTATTTCAAATTTTACAATCCTCAGCTAGACGTGTGTGGCTAACTAACCATCTGCCCACCCTGCTACAAGTTCATTTTTTCTCAGGGGTGAAACTAAAAAATGTAATCTCCTGCACAGTGTGTAAGCCCTTGCAGTCCATTTATTGAAAGCTATTATATGTCCACCTACACACCCGCGTATGGATTACTTATAGACAATTATTGACAATTACTTTCCAACAGGTTATCAGCAACAAAGTTCTCATATACCGTATAGTCAGGTATGAAGGATATAAAAGTCCTGACTTTGTAGAAACCAAAGGATGCCTCATATTGTCACACTGGTCCTAAATAATTGATCAACTGAATGGGATTTTTTAGTTTCTTCCTAAATTGTTACTTAGAATTTAAATTCTGTTTTGCTTGTTTGTTTCCCAATGTGGATCTTATTTTAATCCTTTTGCCCGTCCTTCTTATTAGTTATGAAAATATGTTGCTGCTCAGACACCCAAGAACATGATGATAAAGACAAAAGACAACTTTAAATGTGTCCTTCGGGTTCAAGTGCCAAACAAAAGTTTTAGGTCATTTTGGTTAAATTTGAAGTTTTAGAAATGTGCATGGTACTCATATTGCTTCCCCAAGTTGATTTAAAGCTCTATTACCAAATGTCCAACGTCTCTGCAATGTGTCCTTAACTTATTGTCATAATCAACAGGAACGATGGCCAAAATAAGACTTGCATCAACAGAAAAATTAGATGTACCTTCAAAATAATAACTACAAAAATGTTTTGGAGACCCAGACAGGATTTTGGTGCCAATCCTCATGCCACATATTGGGATAAGTGACCGATCCGGTGTCGCCATTTAGCAAAAGCTGTATTTTAGCACCTTTGTATCATCCAGTGTGAGTACACAGTGAACTCAAAACCATAACTGTTAAGGGATCACAACTTCCTGGTATGAGTTGACATGTAGGGAAAGAAGACAGCAGATGTGTTTTTACCTCTCACCTTACAGGGGCTCTGTTACTCTGATACCTTTCATATCAACCTTCGATCCATAAACCTTCACTCCACACCCGCCTTCCTTTCCTCTGTCACCATCACTTCTGTTGAGTTTTTTTTATTTTTTATTTTGAGTTTCTCTTGTTTTACTTACAATCTTTTGCTGTACAAAGTGTTTAAAATATTATTTGTATTATATGATGTTAGTATGGTAATGTTCTTTATTAAGGAAGAAGAAAATTTATTTTTGTTACTGGTCTGTTTCATAATTCTTTTCTAAATTGGTATTGTAAGATATCTATGCAAGAACTGTTAAGTGGAGCATTTTTATTTAAGAATGTAATATGTGTAATAAATGGTAGAATCTGTTCATGGCTCGCTTGTATTTTGTTCCATCAAAGGTTATTTAGAATATCTTAATTGAACCTTTTAAGCTTAACATGCTGAAAGGTGCAGTTTGCGATATATGGCCGTAAATTTAGCTTAAAACTTTCAAAAAATGAACATTATCAACAGAATGTGAAGAAACAACAGTGTTGACGTTATGTCAAAGACTTCTATGTATTGTGTTGCAGAGATATCAATGAAATTAGCGTGCTAACCAGCTAGCCCCGGGCCAGTCCTGTCTCATAATACCACTTTGTACCTCTACAGGCGACAGAGCAGCAAGTTTGCTAAGTTTCACAAGCTCTCGTAGCATTTAGTCTAATAAGTAAACAAAGACTCACAAAATGTCAAGAAAGGAAATATTCTTACACCTATTTTCCTTATTAAACAGAAAAATACAACCGTACACTTTCTGAAGTCAAGTTTCTACCTTTTACCAAACTAAGACGAGCTTAAATGCCTCGTAAACTTATCATAAAACACACATCATTCAAGCGAGGCATAAAACTCACCAAAACTGTCCTGTTTTGTCTTTCCACAATCACCTCTGTTTTGCTCTAAGTAATTCTCAATTCACAGAGTAAGATGTGAAAGTCCATTCTATGCACAAATATATCCTAAAGTTCAACGGAAGAAGATGGTGTGAGTTCGTCAAATTAAGTGGGTGTATTTTAAAGAATTAGGGTAGGCTCTTTGGATTTCAGACAACAGAGAGATACATCCTAATGATTATACGTAGACTTTTAACAATAAACCAACACAAGACTGCCATGTTCAAGATACCATGTTCAAGTTGTTTGTTCATGCCCTCTAGAATGACACATAAGCGTTAAAGTCTAACATTTTGTTGACCATTCCGACCTCCTCCCTACACTGGACTGACAGTTCAGTCAGGACCACTATACGCAAAGACACTTAGAATAGGCCTACCATTTGGAGTAAGTTATATTTGGCGGTATGGCTCTGTTCCTGCCCTTCCACGTGCCTACTTGGAAATTACATTGCTTAAGTCAGATACAGCTTAAACAGGAGGAGCTGGGGTGGAGGTGGGTTGCAAAGTGGCTTGCAGAGGAAGCAGGAAGAGTGGGCAGGTCAAAGCAGCTTAAATAGTGTCCCGTCTTTTCCTCAAAGATTGAATGCCCCTGAACCCTGAAAACCCTGAAAAGACATTGGATTTATACAGTGTCGCCTTTTTCAGATGACAAATCCAAAACTGGTTTTAAATATCAGGATAAGTATCAATAACAGGAAACTTCTGCAAACTATCAACGCCATTTATTGTAAGTACACCAAACAGTTACTGAGAGTGTATCTAAAGTGTATCTTTCCCATTTATTTTTATGTCAAACGCACCAAAATGCTTAATTTGCATGTTAAAATGGGTTTTTAGTTTCAGAACTGTCACCCGTTTCATCCAACTTGAGTTTGCATACCTTCACTTTAGATGAGGCAGGCGGAAAATAAGAAAATATAACCTTGACTGAAATCACTCCAGTATGAACACGCAGATGACTTCAATTATGAGTAACATGGTAGCACATTATTGTTTTGTAATGGCCATTTAAGGCAGATGGACAGATCCTGTTTAGCTGCTGGCAAGAGCACAGACGTATGGAGAAACAGCGCCACATTAGTAGAACAGAAAGGCTCATATTCTCAATGCTGCTGGTAATTTCGGTCTTTAATACAGATTAAGGCAATCTCATGAATATCTATCGCTCTCCTCTGTCTGTTAATGGCTTCTCTTTGGCTGCCCATAGTGTCCTGGTCTTTAATTAGAGCTAACTTGTCACTGGCTGAGCTGACATACAAACCATTGACATGCAGACTAAATGAGGTAATCAAATAATGAATGGCTAATTGGGGATCAATTAAGCAGAAGTAAGGGGGCTCATAAACAGCATATATCTGCTCTGTGAGTTTGTCCTCTTACATAGAAATTACTAATTAAAAGGGACCAAATTGTGATTGTATTTCTCTGGAATGGCAGACTTGATATTCATTCCTCAGATTTAAATCATCTTAACTGGTCACTTGGCTTTTCTGTAAATACAGATTGTGCATTTCCACACATGCTTATATTTTCTTTGCTTACAGCGCCCTAAAGATGCTGGATGAAGACGTTTTAGCAGAGCCAACGCAGAGGATTATTATCATTTCTCAGCAGTGGGCTGTGTTGGCTGGAAAATGACACTTCACAATGATGATTAGTGTGGGCATTTTGACGTTTTGCAAGCTTATTCAGTTCTTGTCAGTGGCTGAAAAGGAAGGAGAGTGAGCTGTTTATAATCTTATTCAGCAGCATTAGTCTGTGTGGTGTTGGTACGTGTTTGCAGAAACAGCAACCATCAGCTTTCCTTAGCAGCAGAAATAAACAGACATGTGGGGAAGTTCCCTGTGGCATATTTTACTTATCTCCATAAAGGACCATGTCAGCTCAGTTGGGTGACTCTTAGACCACACTGTCCACCACAACTGTACAGCTGTACAAAAAATAAAAGCGGCTCTAAAATGATTTATGACGACTGAAAAAAATCTGGAGCTAATTTAATGATTACAGTAGCTTTGATTCCAGTGCTACTTTAAAGAGCCGGCTGTACCAACCCTAACGCAAAAATACGATTGTAAATATTGGACCAAAAACATGTTAAATGGCAAGTTTTTTTCAATCCTTGCCAGCTTTACACATAACTACTGCAATAAATATATGTTTTGGCTACTTGGGGACAGCAGAAATGAGTCATGAACGCATCATTGACATATTATCACCTTTTAAGTTGGCATAGTGAAATTGTTAGCGAACATTTACGTATTTACACATCCATAAGTTCTATAGCAGCAACATTATCATTCATTTAGAGTCACGTTTGTTTCCAGCGGGTGAATGTAAGTTCAATAGCCACTTTACTCACTCCTTTAGCTCTGTTTTTGGTCTCTACCAACTCCTGATAAAAAATATCTGGCTCTTTAGTTGCTAAATGCTCCTCTATCTTCACCAGCTAGCTGCTAACTGTGTCTTTCTCCAGTCTCTTCTGTGAAAGTCAGACACGTTGCACCATCCAACACACCAACCTAAACACCCACGTCATAAAGGTGGCTCTTTCACTGATGCTAGCCACCTCTTAGCTTGTGACATTAGCCTTCTAGCTATCATTTGCCTCTTCAGCTTGTCTTGGAGCAGCTTTCTGAGCTAACTGAAAAAAGTTAGTCATTATTATTCAGGTCTAAAGCCCTCGTCAGCTCCCTTTTTTTCTTCGGCTTTCTTTCCTGGGATCACGATTTATGTGAAGGCCCTGGAACAGCAACGAAATTCACTCCAACTTTAGCTCATAGTTAGTTCAGTAAATTTAGAACGAACATCATTATTGTTGGTCTCCTTTGGCCATCCTAGCAGCTGGGCCCCAGAAAGCATTCCCCTTTTTCCCCCCTTATGGGCGGCCCTGGGTTAACCATTAGAGGATAGTGAAAAATGCTTTTAAAGCCTGTTACAGTAAGTTATCTTTCTATATTATTAGCCAACAAATAGCCCAAGAGTTACAGTTTGTGTGCCAGCTTTTTTTTTTAACGGTTTATCAGATAACAAAACACTTTGCATGCAGGTCCCACCACTAACAGATGTAATTCCGAACTCTGGATTTTAGAGCCAATCAGATTTTAAGGGTGAGCCTGGCTTCTCTTGGCCCTCGTCCCCAGACAAACCTCGTTGGTTTGACTTCCATGCAAATCCTTTGCACTGTCTATTGTTATTGTTTCATTGAGGTCAGGTGGACAATCTCAAAATACATCATTTACCTTTTAAAAGTGCTCCACTGAATTGATTTACAATTCGATTTAAAGAAGGAAGGAAAACCAGTTTTAACATAATGGATTAGCTAGCTGCTAATTGTCTTCAATTGTCCTCTCTAGAAGAATAATGTAAAAGATAAATGAGGTCTATGAATTCCAAACAATGTAACGGGAATATTATGCTTGCATATTCGGTTCATTGTAAACTGTGAAAGCTGTGTCATTTTTGCTTTTCTTTTGTAGCGACTTAGCAACGTAGCTCATCAATCTGAGCTGTGTGAGCATGCCTCCAGAGTTTCTACCAACCACAGTGACCTAAAAATATAAAACTACATGCAGTCTCTCCCACTCCTCTCTCTCTTACATGCACACCTAATACATTACCTGCTTGAATATTATTATAGCAGTGAAGCCTTACAGCTTCCTTGTTTCAAAATTTGAGTCACACTAAAATAAGAATCAGCTTGGCTGAGTTGGTGTGTAGGTGGATATTGTGGGAGATAAGAAGCATGACATCAGTTTTAATTTGTTCATACAGAAACCAGCTTTGATGACACAGAAAACTGATGGAAATGGTTTGATTGTTTGCATTATTACAAAACACAATGGAAACTTGATGTAAATTTGGGAAGGATTTTTTTGCCATCTGACCCAGAGTTTGATAAGATGATATCAATCCAACAACTCCAAAATGTCATGTGCAAGCAAGGCAGCAATCACCCTTTGTTCATTATTTAGGCTTTGTTCAGGATTTGGAAAGCGCCGAGTCCCATTATGAGGACAGGACTTTGAGATGTTGTCTGCAGCTGCCTCTATTGATCAACAAATATCTCAAGTGTTATTGCCAGATTTATACTTGACGCAGACAATTCTGGAGTTGCTTATTCCATAATTATTGTTGACAGATTTGGTCCATTTAGATTTAAAATGAAATGCTTTCTATAAGCTCTAACTTGTCATTAAAAACAATTTTAAAAAAAGAACAAATGAACATGCATAAAACTTGTGGGTTTTACTCAATGAGACACCGTTCCATCTGCAGTTATTAGTTAGTTAACGATGACTTACCTTCATGAAATATGAATAAATGTCCTTTGATCAGATGTTCTGCAGCCAGAATCTTATTAATCCCTTATAAATCTTCATTATTCTTCGATTTGGTGCACTTTGTCATGTGTTTGAGGTAAATAAAGGAACCCTGAGCTCCCACTGTGTTGCTCTTGGACAGGTGTGTTTCTCTACCATTTGTTTCCTGGTGTTCCGGGTCGTTTCAGGCTGCCAAACTCAATACAGCTCCCGCCGGCTTCTGGAGGTGGGACCCCTGATTAGTTGTGACTCTGTCTCCCTGAGTTTCAAAAACCAGCTTCATGATGGAGTCAGTGTTGATATCATTTGCCTGCTTGCCTCTTGAGCCAAACTTTTTCTCCATCCTTGCTAAAACTGTTATGTGTTTTGCCAAAAACTTTCTTTTCTGTCAATACGTATGACAGCTCGCATGTGTAGTGATGTTAACTGAGGGTAATAAAGGCAGAATAACTTCTCTGAGACCTCAGCAGCTTAGTCCACGGAGGTAAAAGGTCAAGCGAGTCTGGACTCCCGGGGGTCACCGGAGCAGAGAGAAGTGGTCTGTGTTAATTCTGTCTTTACATGTTCAGATAGATGAACTAATTACAGCGAGTGTCTGCGGAGGTCCACTGACAATCAAGTCTTTAGCTTATCTGCTGCTTACAGCCACTCAGGAGGTCAAACACACATTAGCCTGCTATCACGGCTAATCTCTGTCTCCCTGTCAGTCTCTGCTTTCGCCTCACTCCACTTCAACCGCTCTCTCTCACACACATACAGTACGCAGTGCATGTATATGTACTTAACAGGTTATGGCTGGCTTTCTGCAGTGGGGTTCTTAAACGTTAAACGTCAATGGGATTTTTTCACATGACAAAGACCTCAGCAAGCGCAAGTACTTCTTCTGGAATAAAATTGTCAGTACTCATTTTCAAAATAATTAAACCTAAAGAGAAACTGCAACTAAAGGTTTAAAAAGGTTTCCACAGATAAATATAAAACTGTAAAATTCAGATACATTCATAAAGTATGTAAAGCTTAAGGGCTCTTTCACTTCAGCGCCTGCCCTCTCACAGCATCATTAGTCCAAATAATCCCACCAAAGAAGTCTTATATAATTATTACATTAATAATATTGCTTCCCTTGGTTAAAAAATTTATGTTTTTGGGAACATTTTTATGAGAATATATTTGTAATTTCCAGAAAAGGTCCTGATTTTCCCAAAAAAAAAAAAACATTTTGAATTTTAAATGTTATAAATGCAAATGTAATAATAAAAAGCATTTGTGAACATATGAACAACTTTATTCTTAAAATGTTGCAACTTTAACCTCAAAATTCCATGTCCAAATCTTCAGGTACGAATCATTTATACACCAAAACATGGGGCCCAGGTTTAAAAATACCAGGGTTCCTCTCTAAGACACACGGCTCAAATAATAAAACGTCAGCCTCGCCAAATGGCAACATAGAATTAAGATGTAATCCGGCAACATTACAGCTTTATCTGAAACAGTAATCTAGGAATTTGTCCTCTTTGTGTAGACAATGAGCGCTGCATGTTCTGCTTATCACAGAGAGTCAAATATCGAGCAGTGATGTTTCTACCTTCTGTCTCAGTCGGAGATTCTGCCGTTTGGTTGACTTTATCACCGGCTGTACTGTAAAGCTTTAAATTATTCAGTGCCTGCAAAGATCGAGAGACAGAGAGAGGGTAAGAGGGAAGAGACATTATCTTTGGCAGCAGCCTCTATTTTTCTCCTCTTCCGTCTCACTGCACATCGGTTCAGACAGTGTTTACCAGAATAAACCCCGTCCTCCATCCACCTCTTAGCTTTCCTGTGGATGCTCTCTCTCTGCCTTGTTTGCTCTGGAGTTACATTACTGGACAGAAGTGTTAAGTTTACTCAGCAGCTGTAGATTAGCAAGTCCTGCATAGTGATCCGGATCCACAGCGTACAGTGAAGCATTCACAATCATAATGTTGTGGCACTGATATAAGCAAAAACTGGTGCAGGAACGCAAGCTCGTCACATACTGACGTTTTGTCAGGCGCCCTTCGCGTCTTATCCAGACACGCAAGGTGCCCTTTGGCATCACCAGCTGACTTTATTTTTATAGTTTATTTTCCTGTGTTTGTTACTTCCTGTGTTATCGTTTTCAGTTTCTAGTTTGTTTCCTCTTTTATTTTGTAGTCCTTTCCTCGTGTGTCTTGTCCTGCTTTACTCCTTCCTTTGTTCTTTTCCCGCCTGTTTTGATGGTCTGCCCCTCCCTGATTTGTTTCACCTGTGTCTTGTTGACCTTCCCTTCCTTGTGTGTTTAAGTCCGTGTGCTTCTTTGGTTACCAGTTTGTTGCTTTATCTTGTGTGCCTTCGATCCAGCGGTCCCTGTGTTTCTTGGACCTTGCTTTTGTTTTGTACTTTGGATTTTTGCCCTTTTTCCGATTGGACTGATTCTTGGTTTTGACCCTTGCTTGTGAGTTTTTCTTTTGATTAATAAAATACTGCACTGAACCTGCTCTGCCATGTGGCGTCTGCTTCTGGGTCCAACCCCTTTCCAAGTGTTTCTGGCACAAACCGTGACAATTCAATACCTTTTTTCATCCGTATACACGTCACATACCACTTACATCCCAGCTTTTGAAGCTCTGTAGGTAACAATGCTTAAAAGAGGCCTGAGGTCAGGATTTCTTTAGGACGTGTGTGACTCACAACTTGAAATTAGTGAGCAAAATGTTATCATAACCCAAAGGAAAAATGGCCAACCCAACAAAATCTGACAAACAACCACCAATTTTCCTTTAATCAAAAAGGCAATCGACTCTCCTCAGATCTAAGTTTGTACTGGTGCTCTAGCCTTTGATAAGAGACCTCAAAGAGTATCATGGATTCCTCGTGTCCATACAGCTGAAAGCCTCAAGCTCTTTTTGTCCCTTCTGTCAGTCTGTAATCATCAAACATGAAACGGTATAAAAAGAGTAAAGCCGGAGCTGCTGAAGGGCCTGTTTCTCCTCGCAGGAAGATGGTTGAACAGAAGCAGTGAGTGAGTGTTTAGAGGAGAACAATAAGGCCCTTGTCCTCATGCAGTTCTATCCAAACATCCAGTTTTAATTAGGAATTCTGTTTTGTTTTTTAGGCTGAGGACATCATTTTTAAGAAATCAGCCTATCAACATTTTCTGACCTGTTTACACCTTTGACAGTTCACAGTATTAATAACATGCCATTTAATTGCACCCTGCTGCATTTGATATGAACAAATGTCCTTTGGGGGGGCATCATTTATAAGAGTTAATATTGTGAGTATTTTTCCAGCTTAATGATTAATGATTCAGATAGTTTAATATTTCATGTCATCCCATATTGTGCTGCATGCACGTGTATCTGTGCAGGACAGCTGATCAATATGCGACAATGTTTAGCAGAAAGTTGAAAATTGTGGAAACAAAAAAAATGATTCAGTAATCTCTGAAAAAAAAATGAGGTGGAAGAAAATAGTGACACAGGTGTCGAGAAGCAGGGGAACAGTCAGAATGTCTGATTGGTCATTCATTCAGTCTTCACTTGTCCTCCAGTTTTCTCTGTGTGTTGAGATGTGTGTTTGGTTTCTGCACCTGGTGCTTCCTGCAGCAGCCTACTGTGGAGGAGGAAAGGGAAGAGGAAGCCTGAAATAGCACACACACACACATACACACACACAGGCTACTCACACGTGTACACAATCCGTTTCTTTCCGAGTCAAGGTCTCAGGTCATCGTTCAAGGCTCTGCTCTGATAGAACTGGGACAAAGAAGGACTCATTAACACAACACATGTCCCACATTCAGTGCAGTGTGTGCTATCACTGCATATCACAGAGAAAACATCATTCATGTTCATGTACTCAAAATGTTTAATGTTCATATATGGACATATATTTGCTCTAAAATATCCTCAAATGTTCATAGTAATAGTAGTAATTGTGAAGAATATTCTATTTCAGAGGTTAAATTATTGATGTTTAACCTTTTGAACGAACTTGAGATTGGTGTCATCCCGTAATCCGTTCTTCTTCTGTAGCTCACTACGTCACTTCTCCACAACAAACCCAAATATTATATTTCTGAACTCAGGAAAACTTTTGGTATTCAGTAATAGTATCCATTTAAACCTGGAGTGCAGAACTTCTGTCTCCCTCTTCTGACAAAGGGTATGTGTATCGATTCATGTGTATCCTGGGCACGCCTGAAGTACCCACAATCCTATGCGCTTGAGGCTTAGCAGGTCTTTTAAAAATTGTAAACCCTTTCAATGATGCAATGACATAGGCTGGACAATGATCACATTAAACTTGAAATTAAAGAATTACTACGATTGAATTCAGGGCATGTGGGGTATAGGGCTAAATTTAAGTTTAAAATTTAAAATTCCAATCCACACTCCTCTTCAGAAGGTGGCGGTAATGCACCTAAACGCTGTTTGCCAACCGCCGTAAGACATCAGAAGAAGATGAAGACGAAGAAAAATGATGCACACTCGCTAGCTTGTTCCATTGTGTTTTCTGGGAATTCTGGGAAGGAGTCTCGCCTAGCCTCTGAAGGACCTGTCCTACCAAGGAAGGATCCTTGACTTTGAGAAACACCCACTGAGAGGTTCTCATACAAAGCTGTAGGACAGCCTGTAAAGACAAAATGAAGCAAGGCATTTGCTTCATGTTCAATTTACAGGTCCTGTGTGTAGGATTAAGGGGCAGAACTGGAATATAATATTCTATAATATAACTATGTTTTCATCATTGTATAATCACCTAAAACCTAGAACCGTTGTTTCTTTTGTAGCCCAGAACGGACAAACCAGACACCGGCTTTAGAAAGGGCCTTTTGCATTTTTAGCCGCCATCTTTGGGAGGTGTAAAGGTTCTGTTGGTTGCAATCTCCAAAAACACCACTAGATGCCACTAAATTCTACACACTGGGGCTTCACAGGAAGTATACAGTGAGAGGCAGGCTTCACATAGACACACGTTAACACTTTCCACCATTCCACCACCGTTAACACCTTCAATCCAATCTTGAAGCGTCTTTATAGTTTTACTTCTTAAGACTTGAGACTTGACTTGGTTCTAACAACTTAAACACAACCCAGCCGCAACCCTTTTTCACTCTATGAGTAATTTGATTCAGGGATTTTGTCAAGAAAAATCACTTAATGGAGCATTCAAAAAAAATAAATTCTTAAGTTTGTAAATGTGATGTTTGTGCATGTGTGTGTGTGTGTGTGTGTGTGTGTGTTGTCAGCCTGTCCTTGCCGTGTCCAGCGGTGACAGCAGAAGCTTTGGTCCTGTCACTGCTCATTGCTGCTTCACATCCACAGCACTCACAACATGTCAGTGTTTCTGTTCCACATGGGGGCCAGTGGGGCATCATTACCATCTGGCTATAAGGCTATACCGGTGTCAAATATAGGCTAGTGAACACACACACACACACACATTTACACACTGATCATCCACACAGTGTGCTGTTAGCACTTGGAGAGCAACAAGGGGGAGGGAGGTGATGTGGACATGAAGCGAGCCGCTGTGACAGTCCGTCCAAATTCACCGCCAGCGCTCTGGTGGCAGTTGGCCTGGTTCCTTCTCATTGCTCTGTGACATTCCCTCAATCAGCACTGTAATACACACACACACAAACACACGCTCACACTTGCAGAGCGATATCCCCCAGCAGCCCTTGTTGTCTCACTAGACTATCTACATGAGTCATTCTTCCCCTGACTACAGCTTCCAGTAAACATACACTCTCTCTCTCTCTCACACACACACACACACACACACACACATGTGCACGTGCAATGTGTCCCTTTTCATTCAGCAACAATAAAAATAAAAACAACTGGGCAGTTGGGACAAAAAAATGTCAGCCATCCAGGAAAAGGGTTTCCTCATTTTTGAAATGTAATTCCTTTCCTTTCCCCATCTTTCTAGTAAATAACTAATAACATGCAGTGGTAGTATCTGATTGTCCCTGCAATAACTGTTCCAAAACACTTGGGGACATATGCAACAACTTATTAACACAAAGCTGACACAGTAAAAAAAAGTTGAGTAAAATTATCATTCATTTGAAGTTGTGTTTCCGGACTCCTAGTCCAATATTCACTATTTTTTTTTAGCTCTGTTTTTGGTCTCTTTAGCTGCTAAATGCTATGTTGACCAGCATTGCTAAAAGTGTTTTTCTGTCATTTGATGCTGGGCAGGTCTTTTATCTGAAAACAAATGCCTGCTGCTATGACATCGCAACAATGAGAGTAAATGTCAAGCTCAGTAAAGCGGAGGAGAGCTCCAGATTCGTGTGATATTCTCTTTCGGTTCATCACTTTAACCGACCCCTTTCACATTGTCACGTTGTTGTTAAAGTAAAATATATATATATTGATTAAAGCCACTTTAAAAATCATTATCTTTTCATCCAAATGCCCAGATTGATCCAGGATATGTTTTGGTTTTGTAAACCAACTCCTCATATAAACTGCTACCGCTAAACACTCCTGTATCAACTGAAAATTACAGAAGCCCTGAGAGGTAATGTCAGGCAGACAAACTGCCAACATCCAGCAGACATAGAGCAACATCAGCATTCACTTGGAGTCATAATTGTGTCCATCTGGAGAATCTAAATCCAATATTCGCTCTTCTTTTCAATGTGGTTTTCTATCCTGAGAAAAACATTTGGCTCTTCATGTTCCATTTTCCTCCACCAGCTAGTCACTAACTGTGTCCGTCTGCTGTTTGGTGCTCGGCAGGTAGTGTGTGCATTAGGTTTATCAGAGCTCCTGAGCATCTGCCTGCTGCTGGACACGAGGTTAGTGCTCTCATCACTCAGACTGAACCATATAGCAAATGTAGAAAGAGGCTGAAAAACTCCATAGAGCTGTAGAATTATATAATTCTCTGTTGCAACCCCTGCGAACGACCACTCTCACTTTATAGGCGGTCACTGGATTCACTGAAAGATATTAAGGAGTGGAGCTTTCATGTAAGAGTTAATTAGCATATTTTTTCTTATGAAATTTAAATATCCCAGTAAATGATCTGTAAAGCTCAGTGTGCAATTGCAATTTAAAAAAAAAAAAAAGTTGGGATGCTGTTTGAGACGTAAATATAAACGGGATGCAAGTATTTGCCTGTAGGGATATTGATGCATGGGCTCAAGAACAGTTCAGAAAACCAGTCAGTTTGTTATTGCATCTACAAATGCAAGTTAAGACTCCACTACCATGCAAAGCCATATATCAACAACATCCAGAAATGCCGCCGACTTCTCTGGGCCGGAGCTCGTCTGAGATGGACCGATATAAAATACATAAGTTTGTCCTCCAGGCTAAAGAGGAACCGTGCGGATTGTTATCAGCGCAAAGTTCAAAAGCTAGCATGGGTGATGGAGGTGTGTTAATGCCCATGGCATGGGTAACATGCACATCTGTAAAAGCACCATTAATGCTGAAAGGTACAGGTTTTGGAACAACATATGCTGCCATCCAGACAACGTCTTTTTCAGGGACATCTCCTCTTATTCCAGCAGGACAAGCCAAGCCCCATTCATTATAACAGCATGGATCTGTAGTAAAAGCGTGCAGGTACTACACTGGCCTGCCTGCAGTCCAGACCTGTATCACATTAAAAATGAGTGGCACAGTATGATGCACAAAATACGACGACGAAGACCTCGGACTGTTGCGCAACTGAAGTCGTGTGTCAAGCAAGAATGGGACAGAATTCCACTTTTAAAGCTTTAACAACGAGTTTCAAGTTTACCAGACTCTTACCGAGAGCTGTTAAAAGAAAAGTTGATAAACGACCCTGTACCCTGTCCCAACTTTTTTTGGAACGTATTTAAAGCATCAAATTCAGAATGAATGTGTATTTACAAAAAACAAGTTCATCTGTTTGAACACCATATTCAACTGAAAACGGTATCAGTGTTTTATTTTACAGCTTTTTATCGCCGAGACCGAACCAGGTTGAATGATAAAATATCAGATGTTATATTTAACGGGCCATCAATTGAATTCTAAAAACAAACATGGTTACAACATATAAATTATTTTTGCACAACTGTCTGACACCAGATAAATCTACAGCACTTATCCCTGGTGACTTTCACCTTGCCCAGCAGTCTTCTGAGAGCTGTTAGTCCCATTAATCTCTTGTTTTCCCTCCCCATCCTGCTTTCCTCTCTTTTTTTCCTTCCCTCATCCCTCGCTCCTCCTCTCTCCTTTCCAGACAATGATCCAATTAGCTGCTAGCTGCCGCGGCACCAGTTGCCTACAGATGACAGATGCCTGCATGCGTGTGTGTGTGTGTGTGTGTATGTGCGTGTGTGCCTCAGTAATTACCAGTCTGATATTCCTGCAGCTCAGTAACCTTGTTCTGAGTTCTGATTCCATGCCTCACACTGTTGGTGTGCACTGCTTGTTCAAAGGGAACGCGGAGCTGTGAACAACTTCTATCTTTAATAATCAGCCTCACTGCAGTCGAAGTCATGGATGAACTCACATTTTTGGTCCAGAGTGGAGCAACCACAATGATGTCATACTCAAATACCAAGTCACAAGCACGTCCTAGAATTTAAAGATCGGTTTCTTCAACCTCACCATCCACCTGAAATGAAATACACAGCCAACACTAGATATTTTATGTATGTTTATATTCTGCGTTGGTGATTCACGCACATTGTAGAAGTAGCGCGGTTTTTTGTTTTTTGTTTTGTTAGTTTGTTTTTGCAGAATTTAATCATCTCTGTGTTGATCTGAATGGGGTTTTTTTTATGCCTTCTGAAAAAGCTCTGTTCTTCCCTTCATGTTAAAAAGCATTTTCAGTGTGTTCGCTGTGATGAAAAAGCAGAAAACCTTGGGGGTGGAATCTTGCAGGCTGTGTGTGGGCTGAAGGCCAAATCAGAGAGAAAAGGATCTTTTTAAAAATGTAACTGCATTATTATGTACATGGTCATGATGTGTGCGCAGTATGAGGAAGATGTGCTGTATTCTTGTGCATTTGAAAGGGCATTACTGATCTATTCTCCACTGGTCTCTCCTTTCTTCCCCTCTTTTCTTTTGTATTCCTTCTTTTCTCTCCATCCTCCAAGCCCCTTTCATCAAGGTCCTCAGGTCAAAGGGAGCAGCAGCTGCTTGAGGCCGTTTAGGATCCTGACGGTTTGATCTCTGACCTTTATGTTACAGCACCATGCCGTCCATTTCTACTCAATTTACCACAGCGATATGAGCGAAGGCAGACCAGAACAGGCCAGATCAATGACAAAGCATGCCAGGAATTCAGCAGCAGGGCTTCATCCTTGCACAAAGAGGAGGGGTTAGGTTGATGTGAGCTTTTAAGGTCCCATAACAATTTCATTTTTGGGCAGAGAGATCAAAGCACAAAGAGGGAGTACTGCTAATTTTAATGAGTAGTTAGAAAACAAAATCAGAATCTAATAAGCGAGCATTGTAGTCTCGAGCCCTGACACGATCGTTTTATTCATTGAATATTTGATGGATTGGAAATGGATTGGTGCAAACTGCGATGACTGATTTATCATTTGTCATTCACAAAGCAAATATGCTGAATAATACCTGGTTCCAGCTTTTCTAGGTTTTAGATTAGCTGTTTTTCTCTGTTTTAAGTGTAAACTGAATATCTTTGGCTTTTTGATTGTTGGTTGGGGGAAAATACTGATTGGAAGATGTCGTTTTTCTACGTATTCTGACATTTTACACACTAAAAGATTAATCAATAATACGACTGCCACGCTAGCAGCTCTGTCTGGCTGTACTTTGGCAGATTGGTGCAATATTTACCATGTACACCATCTTACTTTAGCATGTTAGCATGGTTAGTTTTTTAATGCTAAGAACAATGTGAAGCTGAGACGAAGGGAAATGTCCTTAGTTTTGCAGGTATTTGGTCATAAACCAAAGTATTGGACACATCTTTTATCTTATGATGGTGCTAGATCGAAAGTTCTGGGATCATCCTGAATATGAATGTCTCTACAAAACTTCCCATCCAATGGTTCTCAGGACATTTTACTTTAAACCACAAATGTGAACGTGGTGGCACTACATGAAAAGGATTCTGTGTCTTGTAACCATACATTTCTGTACAAAATGTTGAATGTTCAGATATTTCACTGACTGAAAACTTTGAACTGCTGGTGC
>JBBPCS010036674.1:0-21256 GCA_037974645.1 Hollardia meadi
ACACACACACACACACACACACACACACACACACACACACACACACACACACACACACACACACACACACACGGGTAGCTCCTCTAAAGCAGTCTTGTTGAGATACAAGGACCGCAAATGCAAACAAGTTCTTTAGTACTTAGTCGGATTTAAATCCGATCTTAATTCTAGTATTGACAGTAAAACCTTTGAATCCTCGACCAACAAATGAACACGCTGAGATGCTGTATTTACATAATGGTCACAGTTTGGGGGATTCCTTCATGTTTTGTATCATTCCAAGTACATTTAGGCCCCATAATGGAACTGATGTATACACAAATACATACAAAAGCACAGGAGCAGTGGCTGCAGGTTGGAATGGCTAAAACAACAGGTTGATTTGCAATCACGGCTCCCTTAGCCTCGGCAGCAGTATAGAACCGAATGTACTGACACTTTATTTTCTAGCAGTAAGTGCATACAGTAGTAAAGCTGCTCCGGATGCTAAGATTCCTGCACACATGCATGGAGTCACCCAGCCCCTGCTGACATCCCACTCATGTAAAGCAGAGGTTCTCAACCTTTGGTAACTTAAGGCCCATTTCTGATTGTCAAAAAATTTCTTAAGGACCACAGGACCAAAAAAATTCATAACGTGACCAAAACATGTAATGAATTTGATGAAACTTGCCGCTAAACATGGCTGTCTGCCATTATGAATCTAAATTCATTGTATTCAGGCTCAGATTTCCTCACCACACATTTTGGGCTTCTCTCCCACATCACTTTATGTCACTGCATCCGACAGCTAGCTGTGGCAGAACACGTTTGTCTGGGGATTTCCAAATGTAACTGCTCATTGAGATTATGCATTTCAATTTGCCAATTTTTTTTAATTTATGTAAATTCTTGAACACCTTTAGTTATAAAAATAACTATCTTTGTAAATGACCACTAGATGATGCTCTGGTGGAGAGTAGCTGATGTAAAGCACTTTACCTGAACCTCTTATACACTGATATGCTTTTTCAAATGACATGTTTTTGATGAAGGCCAATACATAATGGTACAGTAGGTGCATAGACAGCCGACACTTCCATCATTTTGTAGCTGTGATCCTCATGATGAGTTTCAACCCAGGCAGTGATCCATGATGAGAAACAACAGGCTCATTGAAGTGAAGAACAAATGGGCATGATATTTTTTAATGTCATCATAATTTAAACTGTTAAATCACTATTAAAACAGATCTAGATCTAAACAATCAGCACAGTTTGTGTGAAATTGTCATAACTAGCGTATGAATTCTTGAGTTAGGACTAAAAATTTGTTCATTAGGTCACAGGGACCTTGCAATTTTGACATTGGACAACCAAAATCTAATAAGTTCATCCTTGACTCCAAGGAAATGTTTGAGCCAAATTTAAAGAATTTCTGTCACAGGGGTTCCTGAGATATCACGACGCACCCGAAAACATAATCTGTGGCGCAGAGACATAAAAAATCTGTCATTTGTAGAGCCTTATTTTCAAACAGCGAAGGCCCATTTAAGCCCTTGCTATTTTCAGAATGCAAAAAGACAAAATAAAAACATGAAGTAAAGTTAATTAAATAATAACAATAAATATATATTGTCATATGCCATAGGCTACATGTTTGTTTTTGTTTTTTTACCACTTTGAGACCACACAGATTTCTCTTGCAACCCTGGGAGGCACTGACATGCGGAAGAAAAATAGCAATAATACAAAGAAAAATGGTAAATAATAGGAAGAAAAAAGTTAAAGTAAAAAGTTTCCTGAGTGCTGCACTGCATTTACAGTGAGTTTATAAACGCCCAAGTCTTTGGTGACGTGCTGTACATGTTGAGCTTTATCAGCCTTTCAGCTCCCATGAGGACTGACACACTCCATTGTCCTCCCATGTGTAGGAAGGATCATATGTGTCTATGTCTCAGGTTTGGCTAAAAGCCACCGTCCGTGATCGCTGAGACTGTGATACGGCAGCTCGGCCTCTAAGCTCCCCTGGATGACAATATTACGGTGAACCCTGATCCAGGAATTCAGCTTTTATCCCCGCTATCTCTGTTGAACCAGAGAGAGGACTCTAGACGAAAAGAAAGATGGGATTTAAAAAAAAATAAAATACTTCATTCTCTGGACATTCTATTTTTCACAGTCATGGTCTGTATGCCATAATCCTCACTCTGTTCTCTCTCTCTCTCTCTCTCTTTCGCTATCTGTCCTTTTGACTCTCGACGTCAAGATGGACAGAATGAGAAATAACAGCACTGAAGCAGGCAAACTGCACCAGCAGATGGGCCGCCCATTACAGTCAGCGCAATTGAAAGAATATGCAGAATTCAGAAACAAAATGAAGAGGAATGTGGAGGATAAGGACAAAGACTTTGACAATGTAGCACACGGAGAACAAGAGAGTGAAGCTGGAAGAGACAAAGCAATGGAGACAAAAAAATAAATAAATATATATATATATATATATACATAAAAGGAAAAACTAGTGAAACGACAAAAATGAAAAAAATGGAATTCTGGGAGAGGGTAACCAACCATGAAGGATCAAAAACTGAGGTTTAAATAAAGAATTAATAAACCAAATAATTGAACTAATGAATAAAATGTCGGTATGAACAAAATGTTTGATTTTTCCCTCTCATAAGTAGTTTGTAATCTCTAAATAAACCTCAAAAGTTGTGAGCCCAATGCTGACGTCATCGCCTTTGGTTGATACTGGCAAACGATACTTCCGGCAGTTACCAAGAAACCTAATTGTTTTGGAGTCGTTATTGTGTCCATCTGGTGAATTTACGTTGAATATTCACTCTCTTTTAGCTCTGTGTTTGGCCTCTACCAACTCCTCAGGGATATCTGTCTTCTGTTTGAAAATGTAACACTTGGCCATACATCACATCGCGCGACAAGAAATGCCAGAAACCACCTTTGGGAAAGATTTTTTAGAGTTAAAGAGTTTTTAGTTTGACCCATGTCTCATCTGCTAGAAGGGACGCAAACCAGGCGGCAATCGAGATGTTTTGGCCTTAGTTTCGTGGAGCTGTCATGTCATCCATCTTTATTTTACAGTCATTGACATAGACAAATAATAATGAAAACTATTGATTGACTGTATCACCTCACTATCTACAGTGCACTGCCCCCCCCCCTTCTTCTTCCATGCCCTAAAGTCTGCTGTTGTCTGCTTATAACAAATAGCAGCAGCTCTAAATATTTACAGTGCCTGAGCAGCATTCCATCTATATCTGCCCCTTCCACACAACAACCCCGAAGACTACGGCACGCCGAGGCCAACCAGCTGGGGAATATGCTGATGAGGCGAAACGCATTTCTCACTGGAAATAATGAATACGGAGTTACAGGATATTCACTCATTCAACCTTTATTTGGACAGCAGTGGTAACAAACACAGAGCATGCTCTCGTTTTCAGGTGTGCCCTGTTTGCATGGTGACAGCTAAACAGGGTGGTTCGGCATTAAAGTGTATTATTATATGAAAACTATGAGATGTATAGCGATGTTATGTTTTGTTTTGTTTTTTAGAAGAAAACATGACAGTGACGTATCACAGTCACATATTGCCACACATAAAAGTCTTTTATGTCTTACCTGTCTTCAAACTGAGCAAAACAGCTGTGCTTTTATTCTTTACTGTACAAATAGTTGCATTGGTTTTGAACACATCAAATCATTCACATCACATTTGGTTCAGGCGCGGTAGTACGTTTAATAGTAATTTGATAAAAATATCCCCACTGATGCTTTAAAAATGCGTTTTAAGCTACAAACACAAACGTTACACCTGGATTTACACCTTAAAATATCATTTCAAAGGCAGACACATAAATATAGAAAGTAACTATAACTGAATGCAATGCCTTTCAACAGTGTGCCTTGTTAACTGAACATGTAACTAATGAAAAGAGTTAAAAAGTTAGTTACTGAGTTTTCTGTCCACGTCGAGGCAGCAGAACACAGTAACAACACAACAATTATAAGTTATAAACCTGTTACGGCTAACAGGTTTAGGCTAACAGATGTGTATTTACACATTTAGTAGGAATACGGAATAAAAGCTGCACCAGTTTGCACTACTGGATTATAGCTACTCGGCCCATCTAAGTCCAGTATTAAGTCTCCCTTTAGCTCCGGTTTAATGTTGACCAACACTTAAGAAGAAGAAGGAGAAGAAAATTTGCATTTTAACTGTTAAATGCTAAATTCTCCACTATGTTCACCGGCCGCTTGGTCTATTTGTTGGTTGGTGCTGGCCCAGAAGTGGAGGAGCACAGTCAGAGCTTGTTTTGTTGCATGCTGCTGCAGGAAACGAGGTTGATGAGAGTCGAGTTTGATCGATGGAAAACCAAAACAACGAGCTGAAAAACGCTAGAACGCTCCAAATAATAAAGTCTGTGTGTTGGTCATTACAAGCCACTTGTTTTCCATTAGGCATACTCATGTGATCCATTATTAACACCAAATTATTGATTAGTGCAGCTTTAGTAACCAGATATTGTCCAGTTGCTGGAGACCAAAACACAGCCTGTGAAAAATGGACTTATAATGCCAAATGAATGCTAATGTTCCTCTGTATTTACTGAGCATGCAAATCTGATAAATAAAGGGCACCATATCAACTTATAAGCTGATATTTGTCAGGGTTGTGTTTACAGCTTGTTTTCTTATCTCCAAGTAATTACATTTAAATTAAACTACAAAGCAAAGAGGACGCCGTAACAGTTTTTAAATGGATAAAGTGACAATTCCCTATAACTTCTAAATGCATGTCTAGAGAACTGTTAAACTGATAAAAATGACATTTGACCTTTGTGACTAATTCAGTAACTATGACAGTTTCTGCACATGTGCGTGCGCATGTTTGTGTGAGTATCCACATTTGCATTTGAAAGGCACTCCTTATCTTCCGCAAGTCAACCTGCGCCACAGAGGTTAAACGTGCGTTTAAATAATACAACCAGAGAGAGAGAGAGAGAGAGAAGGCCCCAGCACACACCTCAGAGAGTGCTACATGTGTGTGTGTGTTGGTGTGTCTCTTGATCATATCCTCATCATTCCAACTCTGTCATCAACAGGGCAAATAAATAAACTGGTGGCAGTGTGCTGCGTGCTAAAAAGGTACTTATCAAGAAATAATCTAACATCAAACTACATCAGTGTTCTGTAAGTCATTACACACACACACACACACACACACACACACACACACACACACACACACACACACACACACACACACACACACACAAGGCAGGTGCTGGTTAACATAGCATGTGACAGGCTGTAAGTCACATTTGTCCACTGTAAATATTTTATGGTAAATGCTGTATACAGTACCTCCCCTCCCGCAAGACATCAGCTAATATTTCAAACACCAATATGTAGCAACACCTCAGTGTTGAAACACACTTATCTCTTCCTCCATCCATTCATCCATCCATCCATCCATCACTTTCCATCTTGCTCCACTTTCACCTACCACCCTCCTCTCCTCTTCCTCCCTCCCTCCCTCCCACTGGTGCAAATCAAATTACGCTGTCAACTTCAAGACTGAAATGAGCCGCCGTTCATATTTCTTGTTCTGCACAAACACAAACATGTGTTAATTTGTGTCGCTGTCCTCACAGATTTGCCTGTTAGGGCGAGCTGGTATAGATTACCTCCTTCTGCCGGGTTGAAGGTGGTGAGGGAGTGCGGAGGACTTCTCTGTGTGGGTGTGGATGTGATTAAACTGTTACTCAAGCTACTCCAGCCTCGTGGACAGAATACATAATAGCCTGTGATTAAGAAAATGTAAAAGAAAATGATTAAGCCTGGACCGCCGCTATATCAGTAAGTGTTTCACTGCAGAATGCACAGAAAGCGACTCTGAAATAGCAGTAAATATGAAATAACAGACTGAATGAACAATCAAACTACTTGAAAAATGAACAAATGACATAAAAAACAAGAAAGAATTATATGGGGGTTTTTTTAAACTGGCTTTTTGAATAAGATGATCACACAAAATTTAAATTAATTGCACAACAGCAACAACTAAAACTAGGAATCGTTTTAAATGACCTATCAATGGGGAATGAGACAAATGTCATGCAAAACACAGTGTTCTGTAAATATGTTGTTGAGTACTGCCAGATTTGAATATCAAAACTGATCAAGTAGCAACCTGATGTCCTGATTTTAGTCCCTAAAGCTCCAAAAAAAATGGATAAAAGGCTCATGTCGAAATTCCACTCTTCACCTATATATATATATAAAAAAGGTTGTCCAAACTGAGATCGCCCTGATGAGAAAAGACTTGACGAAGCTTCTAAAGACATGTTCAGACGCCTATGTAGTACTGCATACGATGAGTGAATTGATCTTAAAGTGTAAAATTGAGCCATGTTAGGTCAATAAGACCCTAAACTGGAAGACTTGTGTGTAGTCCTCTGCAAACAGTGGTTTAGCATGTGTTGGCACACTTTTTTTTTTACAAATCACATATATATTTCTGCCTTCTGCCACCAATATGTTGCCATTCGGTAAACATAGAATGAATTAGTTTGCCATGGATTTGAAACTTTCTTGACACAAATGATCATCTACAGTGAACATCATGTCTGTTTTAAGGTTCAACTGTCTGAAGCCGTCCAATTGTTTTCCTATGGGGAGAGCGGTGGTCGCAACTATGGCGCAGCGCTACCCTTGGTGTGGTGGAACTGACAAGTTAAGTTTTTTCAACTTTGACCTTGGTTGCTGCTTTTCAAAGTGGAACCAATGAGATAACAGCTGTTTGTGGAGAAGTCAGAAGCAACACAGGCAAGTTGAGGAGGTAGACAGTGATGGAAGAAAAACCCAGACTGCCTCAGTAGAGCCTTCTTCAAATGAAATGAACCATTTATTTCCACTTGTTTTAGTCTGTGGACTGCAGCCTTTATAGGTGTACTTATCAATGTACTAGTCTAGCCTTAGCATAATGCTAATAGCACATCAACACCACAAGCAATCCCACTGAGAACAGCTAGTGAGAGTCAGCAACAAGCATACAATAAACAATAAATATGTGTTTCACAGTTCCTTTAACTCCACAACATTAATAACATACCACAATCTCACCAGGAAACTTGATGCATGGTGAAATGTCAGCAGTTAGACGGGGCTGCCACGTTTGTGAAAAGCCAGGCGCATAGTTCAGTTAGCTGCTTATGTATGTAGACAGACACAGTGACAGGGGCTGTGGTCATAGTGCCACATGCATAGCTATATAAACAGTCTGTGGCCAGAAAATGTTAGCTCTGAAACAGTGAGTGTCATCGTGTTTTTACGTGGACATTCTGATTTGTTTTTGCAGAAGAAGAATTAGTGGGTGAAATGATGGCGTATACCTGTCCTCCGCTTTGCCTCCGTAACCGTCTGCAGTATACTCTGTGAGCGAAGAGAAAATTTCTTATCATATGAAGGCAGCTTAATCTGGCAGCTTTACTCATCTGTCCATCCAAAAGAGCACTGTTGTTGTTGTTGTTTGTTTACTGACTCTGAGGGTTGGGGAAATCTAAAAAGCCCCCTCTAGAGACAACATGAGATTGGGCCAAGCTGGCATATGGGCTGTGTCAAGTGTGCGTAATGCTAACTGCCAGTTGACGTGACAAGAGTCATAACATAACTCTCCCGATTCAATGGTGTAACGTTTAAGAGGATAAAACGCAGATTTGATTTCCAACTCAAATGTCTTCAAGTTGGTTTTGATATAAAGAGAGAACAGACAGAATTCATCATATTGTGGAAATCAGGCATTGAAAAACAAAATCAAAAAGAAGATGGTATGCATGTGATAATTGTCAACTATTGTAAAAACCATTGTGATTGTGACTGAATACAGTATATATGGAAGTATTAAGAGAAAAGGGACCTTTCAGCAATATACATGCATGAGGTGCAGGATATGCAGGATACATTATTTCTTGAAAGCATTGACAAGACCCAAGACAGGGAGCACAACAAACATGTATTACAGAAATACAGTGTGAATAATGCAGGATGGTTGAATGGCAGTGTGGAAAAAGGCCCTTAAGAGGACAACACACATGCAGAGATTCAGTTTGACAATAAGCAATTACAAAATAAATCACATTTTGTAAGTTTTTTTCTGTTTGTAAAAATTGCTTCAGTTAAATGATAAACAGACAAAGCTCGACAGGATGACAAGCAGTGAGGCTGTGCTACCTCCCTGCAGGATGGGAGGGATGTGCTCTTCCACAGGCAAAAGAATACGGTGTGTGTGTGTGTGTGTGTGTGTGTGTGTTTGTGTGTGTGTGTTTGTGCACGTGTGCATTAGATGAGTCCTGATGTGAATGACTAAGCAGCTTCCTTTCTTAGCACAGGAACATTATTAGCATACAGGGAGGACTGCACCTCAGAGAGTGAGAGATGAAAATCAAAGTGGCAAGAACCAAATGGAGAGAAAGCAAGGAGTTTAAGGGAGACAGAAACAGAAAGAACGCAGAGTGTGAGAGGTATATGACAATGTGAGAAAAAGGAGTGTGGGAGGTGCAGAGAGAGGGGAATGGGGGCTGGAGTATTAAAAAAAAAAGGAGACAGGAAGGAAGAGGGCACTCGGAATGGAAAGTGGCACTTTAGAAAAACATGAACCCTGCATGGGAAGTGAAGTCAAAGATAGCTCTGACACGGTCAGTCCTGTAGATTGGTAATAAAATAAAGATGGAGGCAAAGAGATGGACAGTTAGAGAGAATGAAAGAATAATGCAGCCACTTTGAGATCAAAAGGCTTTGCCGAATTCGAAGAAAATTTGTCAAAGAGAATTTAAAGAGTATTTTATTCTTGACATTGTTTACATTTTTGTGAATAAACCTCTGAAGTATTTCCGTGTGACAAACTAATTGTAGCAGTAGGTCAGTAATGTCAGTTACATGGCATCCTTCTAAAGTCTGCCAACGTAGCCAGAATATGTCGCTGGTCATACAAGGCCAAATAAAGCTGGAGCAGCCAAACCTCTAAGTGGAGCCTTCTGAACTAAGCAAGAGCCTTCCTCAAATTAAAGGAACTGTTTATTTCCACTTGTTTTTAGTCTGTGGACCGCAGCCTTTATAGGTGTACTTATCGGTGTACCAGTCTAGCCTCAGCTTAATGCTAATAGCACATCAATAACAGAAGAAAAAGAAAAAGAGAAAAGTCGTACTGCTAGCGAGAGTTAGCAACAAGCACAAAATAAACGATGGATATGAAAAAAAAGATTTCAGAGCATACTTACATGAAATTGTATACATCAGTAAACTTAATGCATGAAGAGCTAAGCTCGCTCACACTGCCTTAAGTTTGGAGCTCTAACTACTCAACATGACTCAAAATAATAATCCAAGAAGGCCTACATTAGCTAAATACCAGTTGTAGTACCCCCACTCTGAATGTGGTCACACCCTGATAAGAAAAATATGCCTAATCCCTAGTAACCACTGAATACAATCCTGCCCACATTTGAGACTGCTGAATATCAGCATCAAGCACTGACTCAGAGTATCATCAGCTGCCATCCTAATGCATCCCTATCAGCAGCGGCCCTCAAAACCTCATATAGGTCAGACTCTAACAGCATGTTGCTAAAATCTTGAGGCGAGGTGGCTTTCAGATATGCATGTCTCTTATAAGAGCAGCATAAGCCGCTTAGTGCTTTTATAGTGGAGGCACTCTGTGCATCACCAGCCCCCTCTGCTCTGCTACAGCAGAGACGAGAAGAGGCAGAACATGTTATCCACGCTATCTTATTGGAGCTGAGAAACTCCAGGACGAGGTGGGAAAAGAGAGAGGGAAGAAGAGGAAGGAAAGAAACACGAGTCAGACTGAAATTGCCCTCTGCGGTTTCTGCAATTGATTTGCATCAATTCAGTCTGAATAGGAGCTGTGGAAAATGTATTTTATTGGATATACTGTGGATGATGAGACTTCATAATGCTATGTAAAGTAAGTAGATTAGCTCCCCCTTGATGAGCTTTACATAGTGCTAACAGTGTAAACATTTGCACATAAACAGTGGAAAAAGTACCCACAAATCATACTTGAGGAAAAGCTATCCGGATAAAATAAAAGTGAAAGTCAGCATACTAAGAGTGTTTGAGTAAAAGTCTTAAAATATCTCATATAAAATGGACTTAGGTATCAAAAGGAAATTATACATATATCTCAACGCGTTCTCATCCCAGCTCGTCACATATCGTCGTTTTGTCATTCGCCCCTCGCGTCGTACCCAGACGCGCAAGGGACCCTTTGGCCGACGCACTAAGCCTCCCCTTCAGTGTCTCGTACCAACGCGCAAAGGTTCGCGCCATACGCGTCCTATCCTGACGCAGAAGGTCTACGTTACTTTGGTTAAGTTTAGGCACAAACTACGTGGTTAGGTTCAGGAAATGACTGGTGACGCTTGGTTTCACATGGGATGCAAACTCTGGTCTCCCGGGTGAAAGTCGTGAGTGTGCTTTTGAAAATACAGTACGTTGTGCCACGTCATCTGCTGAAGTCGCCCGATAGACACGGACGACTTTACATGCTGGTACATTAAACCCTTGCACGTCCTTGCCTGACGCCAAAGGGTACGTTGTGCGTCTGGATGGGACGCGAAGGGCCGTGACAAAACAACAATATCTGACGACATGGGCATGAGATCGGGCTGTATATCTACACTCTTTACTAGGGGTCAACTCATTATCAGCCTGGCCATTTCTTGGATCCAATATTCAGAATTTTTCCAATTATCAGAATTGTTTCCACCTGATTTATGGTATAATATATTTATTTAATGATGGCTATGACGGCTTGCAATCTGCAAAGTAACCAGTAGCTTAAGTTATCAAATAAATTTAGCGGAGTAAAAAGGACTATTTTTGTCTTCAAAATGAAGTGGTGTGGAAGTATTAAGTACTAGAAAATGGAGATACTCAAGTCAAGTACAAATGCCTCAACATAATAATTAAGAACATTATAGTGCTCTGAAAATGACCACTCTGCATTATGAGTGCTTTTACTTTCACAGAGACACAGCAACACTCGTACTGCTTCTTTACCTTTAAGCTGCATTATTAGATGTTATGTTCAATTGGGGGAAGCAGAGCAAGCTGGAAATGCAACAATTGATATTTTAGCACCTTATAAAGTTATTCTGGCCAACCTGTGAGCTTACTTACACATCTGGCAGACACAACATTAGCATTCATTTGTCACGTTTGACAAATGTCTAATATTCCCTCTCCCTTTAGCTCTGTTTTGGTCCTCACCAACTAGCTCACATTGGTTTAATCTGAGCTTTCAGCTGAAAAAAAAGCTGCAGAACCAAAATAATGCGCCGAAATAGGCTAAAATGTCTGGTACAGCTGACAAACAGCGCACTCGGGTGAAAACTGCTCATGGGTTCTTTACTATGAGCTTCCCCCTTTTGTATTAAACCTTGGATTCATTGATTATATGAAAAAAAGTCCAGCTCATATAAAATGATCTCAGAGCATTCCTTGTACAAGGTGGGAGTCATTTCACACTGCGAGGCTTTTAACTAAATAACAGTGACATCTGTGGGCATTCAAGGCTACATCACCCTGTGTCCCTTTACTATTCTACATATCTCCCATCCCTTCTCTCTCAGTAATTATATGTTATTGGAATGAAAGTAAAGAACAATATTGCCCAAAGCAACAGGGCAACAGATCAACATTTTACATGAAATCCTTTTCTCTCCTCAAATTAAGGTTTCTCATTCTCTCCCTCTCAGTCTGTCAGCCTTTTCCTCCCTAATGAGGGCCCCGCCA
This sequence comes from Hollardia meadi, assembly GCA_037974645.1. Lineage (NCBI taxonomy): Eukaryota > Metazoa > Chordata > Actinopteri > Tetraodontiformes > Triacanthodidae > Hollardia > Hollardia meadi. Next base: position 11,823 of record JBBPCS010036674.1, read on the forward strand.
CCCAGGAAGTGATGTCGCTGTGCGGCCGCCTGTTGCCTCCAGTCATAAACAGGCTGGCTGGAAATGTCAGCCCGCCTCTTGCACTATCTCAGCCTTGCACACACACAAAGACACACACAGCTCTCACCTCAAAGATAGCCCCACACACACAGTCATGCATGATTCCACAGAATCACAACTTCTTTTCCATCCTCCTGCTCTTATATTCACATGCGCATTCACACTAAAAATATGCACACGTGCATGCGCTGATCATCCACTAAAATACACGCACACACACAGATTAGCAGAAAAGCATCTCACCGACTCACCTGTATGCAGTCCCACACACACACACACACACACACACACACACACACACACACACACACACACACACTGGTCCCAACGCCTGACTGGTAGCTGGAGAAAAGGTTACTCGTCCAGATGGAACACTCTGCTCTTCTCTCTCATCTACTTTTTACTTTTTGTCAATTTGTGTGAGTCTGACTAAAGGTTAGCATCGTCGAGGCACTTCTTGGTGGCCTTCTTTTTTTAATTCTTTGGCCTTTAACAGTTCTGACTTCACTTGTGTTTCTCCACTAAGAATCCAGTTTGAACCTTGGTGGAGGCTGCAAGAGAAACACAGAGGACAGGGGGAAGCATTACAGGAGCCATGTTTACACAAAAACTAGCGATTGGACACTATTTGGACAAATGATTATCATTTAAAGTGAGTGAGCAGGTGTTCACACTTGAAGTCCCCGTAATGCAGCTTTAATTCGTGTCTGTGCAGTCACTCTGAAGTGGTGTCATATGGTGTCAAAGTTACGATCTTCACAAATGAAGTGGATGAACATGGTGGGTTAATTAGCTTGACGGAGCGTTTTCCCACACATACCATACATACACAGTTAGCTTCGGTCATCAGTGCATTAAAAGCAACAGTGACTCTCATTATCTTTCTCCACTTACACACTTGCGTTTACTCTCAAAGGGACTATTCCCCTCCCTCCCTTCAATCTGTAATTATCTGTTCTAATTCAAAACTGGCAGTGTATATCACTGACTGTATATAAAGATTGACAACATGAGAGCTCCGCAAAAGTGAAGCCAAAACATCTCAATCGCCCCCTGGTGGCTGGCTGCAGTATAGGTCATAAACTCCTGCCCCTCAGGTAGGACATGGGCCAAATTAAAAACTCAAAGTGCACGTCGCAAATATTTACATCTCTTCACTCTTTTTATGTGCATTAAGAACATTTTCTTCTGTATTCATTCTCAGTTTCACAGAGTTTCTGACATTGTAAGAAAGCAACTTGATGAAGATTAACAAGTAAACAGCCTTCAACTTTACTTCCACGTCTGAGTCATCATTAACCCTTTCAGTGCCGAGCACATCTGTTAAGCTATCTGTCACTTCGTGTAGAGCCACGCACGCAGGGGACAGAATAACATCAAATAGATTTTTCCCAAAGATGGTTCCTGTTATGTTAATTGTAGATGAGCTAATTTCCTTGTCAAGAGTTGGAAGGCTTGGCGGTGGTGTGACACCTTAGGGTAACGGCTGCCAAGCAATAGCCCACTCTTCAAGACCACTTCCAACCAAGCAACAAACTGGCTCATTTTAGCAACAATTGGGACATTTTGTGGTCATCTTTGTGGCACAAAAAGTGGATATTTTTGAGCAACACCCTAGGAGGGTTTGCGGTCATATTTGTGGCGATCTCTGTTTGTTATCACATGTGATTGGACGTGCACACGTACGCATCAACACAATGTTCAATTCAAGTGCATGGAGTGGGCATGGCCGAGCAGTGTGGCGAAAAAAATGGACAGCACAGGAGAAAGAAAGACGAGAGTTGTGCTGAGAGAGAGTGCATTTGAAGGAGAAAAGTGCTGCTTCATGCTGGAAAATTACAGAGATCTTCATGAGCAAGGGATGCGGTTGGTGCTTGCAAAAGTCCTAAAATCCTAGCAGGAAAGTATTCTTTCCCGAGATGATTCTACATTTAAAAAAGTGTGATCATGCTATGTACGAAAGCAGAAATTGTTTATGCACGGAAATAATTTGGAAGATAAAGACCTACGGTATATACTCCTTCTCTGGAAATATCTCCTGTACTCAGAGCTACCAGCTCCATGGTAATAAACATAAGTCCAATCAGAGCTCTGAGGAAGTGCCAGGTACAAGACAAACACTCCAAAAGTGCACAAAATGATCCATAGGAATATCAATTCCTGCCTTAACAATGGGAATGCAATTGACTCTTGACACTGAAGACATTTGGCTGTTTTTAACTATTTCATGTTATTTTAAAACTAATGTAAAGTTTATGTTAATGACATAAACAGTAAACAAAAACACTGACAGTACGCAGTCTGTATGGAGTGAATGTACATAATAAACTGGCAAACACAGCATATACTGTACAACATATACTACACAGTAGGCTCTGAAAAGTTCGAATGAATCATTTACTATTATTGTCTACAGGATCTGCATGTGACTAATAATTTCCCACTATGTTTATCCAGCAGGAGGATGATCAGAAAAGCGATTGCAGTAATCTACCCAGTGTTTGTTTACAAGGCTGTCATAGCCAACTGCCATTGATCTCTAGCCAGATTTGATTGAAATTCCGGAGTCCTTTGTTCAGTATGGGAACATAACACCGGGGCTATACAGTGTCTTGCCAAGACACAAGTCATTCTACGGGCACTTTAGTCAGAAACATGATGCTGTGTTAGGGCTGTTTGTGCATGAACAGGTGCATTTGTGGAGAAGTCATACTAAACACACTGGACATAAACCGAAAAAGTCAGTCTGTTTCAGCCTTCTGTGGCAAACCCGTTCAGGGATTTATGACATTTACTTTGACAGACTCTTAAGGAAAATGAAAAAAAGTTTCTTGGGCCACAAGGAAGTCGGGGACGTAAAGACTTAAAACAAACTGTAACCTTCACGCTAGCTGCTAAGCTAAAGGCGTTAGCACGCACCTCCACACTGTCAGTTTGGGATCTCTGCGATTTTGGAGACTTGAATTAGGCCGGACAAGAAGTACGGAGCCATTCATGAAAAGACAAAGCTATTGATATACTGTAAGTTCACCATAGTTCTAGTTTCCTAAAAAGCATAACAACCTGAAAACAAAACATCAGACACACTAAAGCCAAATATGATTATTATGGTGAATTTGAACACGTTTTGTCACGACCCCTTGCGTCCCATCCAGATGCACAAGGGTTTAATGTAACTGCTATGTTATGCCGTCTGTGTCAGTTTCAAATGACTTGGACAGGTGGCGTAGCTTTCCAAAGAAAGAAAGTGCCAAGAGGGGTGGAGGTCAGGGTTGAGTGGGGGGCTCACACACAGCACTTTCACCCAAGAGACCGGAGTTTGCGTCCCATTTGAAACCAAGCGTCACCAGTCATTTCTTAAACCTAACCAAGTAGGTTTTGTGCCTAAACTTAACCAAAGTAACGTAGACCTTGTGCATCAGGATAACCTTGTGCACAAGCATTTGCCCTTCACTCAGAGATGCTTAGGAGCAGGCTTAGCATGTCGGCCACGGACGCCAAAGGGTACCTTGCACGTCTGGATAAGACACGAGGGGTGCATGACAAAATATTGGCATGTGATGACCTGGGATGAGAACATTTTGGTCATCATCATTACCACCAGAAAAATATCTGTGTCTTTAGCTGCTACATGCTTAATGTGTTTACCAACTAGCCACCGATGTTGTCTGTTTGTGATTTGATGTTGGACAGCTTGTTTTCAGTGAGCTTTAAAAAAGCGTTTATGCTGAAAACAGCTGCCTGCTGCGTGATGGGAGTTTGAAGGAAGGAAAGCCAAACATTGAGCTGAAAAGAACAGCCCTTTTCAAATTACATACTGGCACTTGTTTCATCGTAATATAAAGATATTGATTAGTGTAGCTTTCATTCTACAATTTTTTCTGGAAAAATAGAGAATTGGGTAGTTGGCATAAAAATGAAATAGCTCAAGACTGCATACGACACTATTCGATTCGCAGGTGATCTCTGGGAGGAAACACCAAATCACCAAAGGTGGGGGCAAAAAAAACAAATTCAGGTACTTTAAGCTTGAACCTAAATGGAAAGAAAGATGAATGTACAGACAGGCCGAGTGAGGGAGATTTGAGAAACACAGAGAGAATCCAAGACGCTGCACAGCTCCAGAGGGAGAGATGGAGAAAAGGCTGCCGGCCAGGTTCTTCAGACGATCTGTTCTCATGCTTGGTGTCCAGCAGAGACTTGGCTTGGCTTTCTTTTCCCTGGATTTCCGTCTCTAAAATCAAGTCATCATGAATGTGCCAAACACTTCCAAAAATGAACCTGGAGCGCGCAAAAGTTAAGACAAGAACTAAAAGTAAACAATACAACAAATGCAAAAAAAAAAAAAATGATGCAAACTGACAAACCCAAAGTGAATTCTGTCGCTGTACAAAGAGCAGAAGAAGGGTTTAGTTTTGGATTTGTGAAGCCCGTCAGGTCCAGATTGTTTCTGCATGCCTCTTCTAGGAGGATTTTTTCCAAGTCTGTCCCTGTCTCTGTGAGCCCTCACACAGTTTCATCTTGTTTTATCCATCTAACAGGGAAGTGATCAGAGGGTAACGGACAAGGGCAGAAAGTTATTAACATATAAGAGAAAATGTAAAAAAAAAAGAAAAAAAGCATGATATATTGGACATAAGATGTGATCAAATGATTACAATACAATGACCATGATTCTGTTGCTTTTCCTCTCACTGTGCCTCAGTCTCGCCATTTTTCTTCTCCTCCGTCTCTTTCCCTGCCACCCACACATCTTCGCTCTCTAGAATCAAAAAGTAATTCCGTGGCCGAACCTCTTTCCTCTCCCCGCTGTATTCTGACGCTCTCCCGCATATCTAGTTATCGATCCGTTCCTCCGCGTCACACCGCTGAGTGACTCATAATCCACTTCATTATTCCGCCTACTGCAGAAACACACACACACACACACACACACACACATGATTGCAGACTCTCTCTGTCTCTCTCTCACACACACACACGGATGCAGCCACAGGGAGGTGAGCCAGCGTGCAGGCCTCCGTGCAGGTACACAGCACCGGGGCACACCCAGACAGCGGCAGATCATTTTTCAATTAAACCTGAAACTCCCACAGACTTCCCACCATGCACTGCAGCTGCCAACCGGGGGCCTCATTCATGAAAGCACGCATAGTTTTAAATACGGCAGAGCCGCATGCACCACAACAAAGTTGACATTAATCAAACACGCACACCTGTATGACATGAACATTGATATATCCCACCTGTCTGTACACAAAGCTTATTTACTTATTTACAAAAGGAAACACCATTTATGGTAAACAACATTCACTGAATAGACACTTTTAGCTTCAATGACAGTGAGGCCGAGGTACTGATAAGTGAGCTTCAGGTTAACGAAGCTGGTTAATATGACTCTTTCATCAAGGGAAACATAAATAAATGAATAAAAACATGTACATGTTTTGTCACAGGTGATGAAATATGACTTGACCTCAAAGTGGTGACATAAGAAACCAGACCTAGAAAGCCAGCTTCCCACAAGCTGATGTGGGTCGTTAGCAGTCCGTGGTTCGTGTTGTGTTGTGTAGCTGGCTGCAGTCTAGCTGTGATAAAACGATGGTGTTTCTGTTCAAAATAAATCATTTGATTGGTTGGAGGCTAAGAACCAACAGCATTCTGAATGGTTAATGCAAAAATGTCCATGGAACCAAATTATAAATTTCTCACTTAGCAATGTCGGCCTGTCAGTGGTCGGTGATTCCAGCAGAGTCAAATATCCTGACACCAATTGAATGGACGTTGCATTTTAGTACATTTATGGATGAATCCTAATGACTTTGTTGATTTAGACTTTTCCTCTTGTGCCACCAAGATGTCCATGTTTAAGGTTCAGAGTGAAACATCTTAAAACTATTAGACGTATTGCCATTTTGCTACATAACGTGTGCCAGAGGATGGATTGTACTGACTGTGGTGTTCCTCTGTTGCTTTCCTCTAGGTTGATGCATTAACGACACATTTTGTACATGACATTCATGGTTTCCACAAACTATGACTTCAATCGTCTGACTTGTCCTCTACCATCTCTCACTTGCAGCTTGACGTTCTGGCTCAGATTTATATGTCTGTTGTTGCCATCAAATAACATTTAAGGGTCTCCACATGATGGATTTTTAAAACTTTGCCCCCCAGATCAATTATGTTGCTCCATCATCAGATTTAATTTGTCCAATACTTTGGTTTATGGCCAAACACCTCCAAAAACTTTGTTTTTAGTGGTAACATGCTAATCGAAGATAAACATCATCATTATGCTAGCATTATCATTGTGAGCATGCTTGCATGCTGATTTTACCATTTAGCTCAAAGCACCGCTGTGTGTGCACCTGTGCCACCTCTGGCGCGGCTGTATACTTTTAGTTTTGTTTCTCTACAGAGAGCACAGGACATGGTATTCACAAAGCAGGTATCTATTCTATGCCACAGATTCCATCAAAGTCAATTGAATGCAGAAAGTGAACGTCATTACCAGATCCCCTGGATTCAGTAGTTCTTGCGCCACAAACAGCACTGACTGGATGATATCTGGAGCCTATGGAGCCCTGTGTGCTCAGTGATGCAGGATTACAGAAACAAGATGAAAGAGTCATAGGCAACCCGGGCTTCAAGGAAGATCAGCAGGAGGTCGCTGAAATGCAAAAGAACGAAAAATTCACGGGGGAATAAATATTACTCGCTTGTCCGGAAAATAAAGAGAAATATCTTTTAAAATGCCTTGTGAAAGACTGATAAGGATGGATTATCCCATGTCTAAGTTGTACTGCAGCAACAACAGGTAGAGGGTGAAATCTTCAGGCATCACATTTAAATATCTGGTAATCATGCTGACAGGTTGGACAGCAGTGGAACAGGTAAACTAATTACACTTATCTACCAGTGGCGGTTTGAGCACAGACATGGCCAGCAGTGTTTCTCAAACACCAGAAGTAAATGACTAGAAATAGACTTGATTCTGTGTGAAAGAATGAGTGCACATATGTTTTATGTACAAAACACTGATAAATGAGGCCACTGCTTATAGCTGCAGAAGAACACACACTGCCCAGCTTTTTGTCCAGACTAACAAACACAATAACTTCTCTCCACACACAGCTCCAGTCCTTCTTTTAAAGAAGGCTAAAGTTTTTCTCTTAAATGTTGATGAGCTCATCGTGCGTCTGCCGCAGCAAAATGAACCGGCACCATATTTTCGTATTAATTAAGCATGGCCCATCTCATTGTCAAGCGTCAACAGAGGCATCTTTTATTCATCCGTCTTATGGCTGGCGTGTCTGTAAACAGATGCACGCAACAAAATCAACACACGGACAGACTTTTTGGAATCCGATGCACACGATCAATGCGGCGGGTGAAAAACATACACATAGGAGATGACTGAGATGAGTTTGAGACAGCTGGCTATGTATATATAGCCAGGATATGGATGTTTTTAACATTACAAACATTTGGAGGTGGTGGTGGGGTCTAAAATACAAATGTATGTAAAAGATGTAAGTGCCGTGAGATCATTGGAGTTGCCTTCATTGTTAAACAACCACCATTGCTGATGAGAATCTCTCGGACGTGACTCAGGCGGGAATGTTCATGGACAAAGTATAATTTTAAAGTTTCATTCACATTCTGTTTAGTCCCGTTTGCTGACTTCCCTCCCCACGCTCAGACTCTCTCCTGGAAGTTATAAATGAAACGCACCATTACCTTGAATAAAACTATAGATTTCTCTGGGTTTGAACACTGTTGGAAAACATTTAGGATAACGTAAGGACACAACTCAATGAAACATAACAGTCGTTTTTAGACAATTTGATGTGGAAATATTTCTTGAAAGAGAAATCCCAGTTTCACAGCTTTTTTGTTGCATTTGCTCTCCTTCCTATCTCTAATAATGACGCTGCAAATCTGCCAAAAAGGATAGGTCTAAAAGACAAGAAGCGCAAGCAGTCAGATGATCAGACAGGGGTGCAATCCTGTTTCCTATAGGCCTTGTCCACATATACGTATATGGGTATTTTTGAAAACGTAGCTTTTTCTATGTGTTTTGGCCTTTTGTCCACACTCAAACAGCATTTTAGGTCAAAAACCAGAACTTTGGCAAACTGCGTCCAGGGTGAAGATTTTCAGAAGCGTCTTCAGTGTTTGAGTTTGAGTTTTTGGCTTGTAACGTCACACTGTGTGCCGGGGTTTCACCAACCGTCAGTGTGCAAAGTTAGAGATTTTGTGCAATGGCAGACGCCAGACTAGTGCTGGTGTTAACTTTGCTAACCAAACTTTTTACATGCTTACACATACATACAGTTATTCTCCCACTATGTTGACAAGGCGTCCTGACTGGATAGTCAAATGATATGTTAATCAGAACATCCCTATTGGCTATTCACCACAAGCATTTTTTACAGGCTTTACAGTCAGGGTTATATCGCCGCCTTGTGGTTTGGCATGCAGCACTCAACAGAAGAGGTGAGTCCATGAGTCGGCAACAACTAGTCTGAACTAACAGCAGCAAAGAGGAGCGATTCCAGTCAAAAAGTTGAGAAAAAAACATGAGTGTTGGTGCCCCGCTGCCTCATGTTACATTTGACTGGGCATGGCAGGGATTTTCTTATTGTAGCTCATGATGCAACCTCGCAGCACAGACTGACCTCAGTTTTTTTGTTCTCAATCCAACTTTTTGGCTGATAGGATCTTGTTCGTGCCATCGACTGCCTTTGATTTTATTTTTGTCCCTTTCCTTACCCTGGGTGACAACTGACACAGAGATTCCCGCTGATAGCCCAGCCTCCACGTGCACCTTACAACCAGGTGTCGGAGTGCCCGTGTTGCCAGGTGGTTTCCATGGTTACTGTGTTATTTGAGAAGAGAATATATCATGCACCCCTGGCTTTTCCCGTTAATTGCTGGGTTTGACCACTTTCACGCTCCAATTCCACCTGAAATACGTTTTCATTACAACATTTAAAAAAATAAATAAATAAATCACAGGGCATGCCAACAGCTTATTAATAGTCACTTCAAGTTGGTGAGCAGCTGCTTGATGAGCCAGGTATACAGGAGTGAAGATCCCACCACAGCACGACATGTGGCATGAAATAATAAAACTGAATTGACGGGCTGCAGTCTGCACAAATCCTGTGTCATATCAGCCAGGTAGCTCAGTTTGACTGGCTGATATCTGATTTTTAATTCAAGACCAATACTGGCAAATCCATATTTCAATCTAAAACACAGCCACAAGTGCATGCAGGCTTGGGTGGGGGGCATTCACACACACACACACACACACACACACACACACACACACACACACACACACACACACACACACACACACA
>JBBPCS010036757.1:0-21239 GCA_037974645.1 Hollardia meadi
GTCTCTCTCTCCGTCTCTCTCTCCGTCTCTCTCTCCGTCTCTCTCACTCTCACTCACACTCTCACTCTCACTCACACACACAGAGAGAGAGAGAGAGAGATGTCTTGAAGGGCTTTGGGAACTGATATTGCAGAGATAGCTCAAGTGCAGACATAAACAAAGGCAACACACACCAACCCAAACCCAGCTAAACAGACAGGCTGACAGCATCAACCTACAGTGCTTCACATCAGGTCACTTCATCTGCTAACATGATCTCGCTACTGTCATCTTTAAATTTATTTTAAAACTATCTACAAATATTTATGTTTTACAGAGGGACCACAGGGTTTTTACCAGTTTACAGGAATTGATTGGGGTTTTTGGTATCAAACATTTTCAAGGTCGAGTCCCAGAAGATTTCACAAGAAGTATCTCAAGTCTTCTACGGTTTGACCGGTTCATAAAATCTAAAGTACAAATGTTACAGGTAGAATAATTTAGCTCGTTGCATATTGACATCTTGTTTAAAAAGGTGTTTAAAAAGGTTAGTGAAGGATTCCAGTCCAACCTTCATTTTCACAACCTCAGTGTTACATCATCATCATCATTCTAGTGCTTCCAGTGCTTTTAGGAATGCCTTTGCTGTCAGTCGTTAATAATGCCGGAAGGACAGCAGTACAGACACAGGGTCAGTTCACTGACACATTTCTTAGCATCATCATCTGTCACCAAGGAATATTTTCATTCACTTCTCCCACCTCTACATCCTCCTCTTCCTCTTTTCTTTGACCAAATGGACTTGAAAAGAGTATTTACAAATACCCCCCCCCCCCATCAGTCACCTAACAGTGATGCCAGCACTGATACTAAAATCATCCTTGTGTCTCCAGTAGAATCTCGACTCCGTGTGTACATCTCCCCGTCATGTTGGGTTTCAGACAAGAGGACGAGTGAAAAGAATGAGGAAGAATTTGAAATATGTGGATCAGTGTCGTGACGATTTAGACGTGTTCAGTTAAATGTGACAGTGTGAGGGACTAAACATCGTCTGTAATCCTCTGGTCTGGTAGGCTGAAGTCTGGTCACAGGTTGTATTCTGGACAATGTAGCATATAAATGAGCCGGATTGATTTATGGCACTAGTACATTTTCATATAGACTTCTGCATCCGTATTATGAAGTCTTAAATTTGTCAGGTATCTTTTTTGCTTATAAGTGAAATTGTTATTTTATTCATCAACAGTTTCTCAATTTATTTTGTAGAAAATGTACATTTCATCACAATATACAACGGTCCAACAAAGTCAAACTGACCGTGAGGGTTTTATTCATATTAGCCACTCCCATTACATTTCATGTCATTGGCTCATTTAGTGTTTCATAGTTGATTTTAGTCTCTTTGTGAAGGAGATGATAGTGGAGTGACTAATAAACACTCTTAATAAGGTGTGTATAATATTTCGGTGTATTTTAGCCTCTGTTGCTGGAGTCTTACTGGTGACGTGACAGCATTTAATTCAGTAATCCGTGATGGAATTGTTACGAAAATGTTACCACATTTGATGATTATCATGATAATATTGCGACAGTAAAGAGGTGCCCTCATTAAACTGTCATCATATGTACATAATGAGGTGCATGTCTGAAAGGAGCTAAGGCTTCCATGTTACCCAATAGTGCAGATGCTAGAGTAATATGTTAGCATGGTGCACCAAAGTCAGAGATTCACCAGAGACACTGGGATGATTTTGTCTCATTACATAATGGGTCTGTTTACCATCAGAACTCTCTACCAAACACTTGATGCAGTCAGTTCAGTCATAAAACTCAAAACTACTGTCAAAGCTAATTCACTACATGCCGACTCTTCTCGTCTGGTTTCTGAATCTCTCTCTCTCTGTTGTGCAGTGCTTACAGCTGTCTGGCTAACTTAGTGTGCAGCAGTACACCCCACCAAAACACAGTGGTTTACCCAGTGTGTGTGTGTGTGTGTGTGTGTGTGTGTGAATTACGTCCAGCTCAATGGTTAGCGAAGCCACAACCAACCCCCTCAAGGACAATGCCTCTGTGTCTGTACTGTAAATATTGTGTGTGTGTGCGTTCGTGAAACTAGTGTTGGCTTAGGCCGAGCAACATTTCCAGTAAAGTGTCAGAGTGTTGCATGCTGGGACAGAATCTAAAGATGGAGGTAGAAAGACTGTAATTTAACTGGGAGGAGTCCCTCCATCTCTGTCCTGTTTATCTATCGGTCCTTCCATCACTATATCTGTCTCTCCCTCCGTCTACCACTCTCTCTATCTCAGCATCCCTCCATCTAGTCTCACTCTCTAAACTCCTTTTCTCCGACATGTGCTTTGACTCTCTTTGATTGAATTCCTTTGTTTCCTCCCGTCCTCTCTTGTCTTTCCCAGTGTTTGTTCTTGGTAAGAGAGGAGAGGAGGAGGACAGAAATAGGAGGAGAAATCTGATACATTCAGTCGCTCTGGTGCTTCTGGATTCACTTCACTTTAGTTCAGTCAGCCCTCTCGGTGATGGCTAATTCCTGACGTACAGTTTTGTAGACTTTGTGGCATCCAGGTAAACAGATTAGCAGGGCCAGTGTGCCGGTGAGCAGTCAGAGTTCCATCTCATAAACTGAGCCCATCCTTAGTATTCTGGTCCACAACTATGCATGTTGCACGTCCTCTGCTTTAAGTGTTATGGATTCTCAGAATTGAGACATCTCCATTTCTGTGTGTTCAAATTAGCACAACATCTGGATCATCATCATCTGGCCACAATCCATTTTTCAAATAACACCATTAAAAATATATATATATTTTGATGATTCCTTTAGCCCTTGACGAAACCCTCCTGTAGACAATGAATTCCAGCATTATCAGAGACATCTATAGTGTTTTGGCTTTCAAGTTAAATCCTTAAAAAGACCATTAATGATTGAGCTCAAATCTATATTGTATTCGCCTCAGAAAGACTCAGCTTGTGATAAAAAATGTTGGGGAGGGGGTGACCCCACATATCTAGTAGCTGAGATGTGCTTGAGGTGAAACGTGACGGTTTGTGTGTAGTTGAAATCCCTGGCAGATCCTACTGGCAGGTGGTTTCTGGAATCAAGCTTTGATCTACAAAAGTCTTTCCAAGAAAATCCAAACTGAACTCAGGACACCTTTTTAACATTTTTTAACTGTGGCTTTTTGAATTGGTGTTGTTTTTGAGCAAAGCTTAACCGTAGACTTCAAAGAGTCCACAGACTGATTACTTGTGTCTGAGGGTTTGGACTCGGCCCATAAAGCTCCAGTGTTCAGCCCCAGCAGACTGCAGTTTGAGTATTTGGTTTCTGTCTTTAGACACAGCCACACCCATAAACTTCCATTGGTTGCAGTGTTTAGACACAGCCGTACTCATACCACACAGTCTGGGGGTCGTTGTTGGGGTCAGGGGATGCCGGTGTGCTTTTTGGCCGTTCAACAGAGCCACACCTCGCTCTCTCACTTTCTTTCTTCACGTGGGATGAGTCACCTGACCGCCCCTCCCTTAACACCTCCCCGTGCACAGAGGCTTCATCAGGTCGTGTGGCCGGCACAGCCCTGACGGGGTTTACCATGGCAACCTCTCCACGGTGGTGGTAGGGTGGTGATGAGGAGGGGCCGTTTCGAGAGACGGCTGTCCTCCCTCTTTCTCTTTCTCTCTCTCTCTCGCCGTGTCTCTCTGTTTGCAGATTCAGAGAGGACGAATGGTGAATAGGCGGGTTTAGGAAGCTGCCATCTCCATTCTGATTGGGCGAACCAGTCAGGCGAGCTGAGAGAGGCCGCTCTCTCCCGTTTGCCCCGCCCCCTTGTCTACGAACAACCACATCTGACTGGCCTTCATTTCCACGGAAACTGTCTGGTCCATTGGAGCGCAGCAAATCAGCTGAGGCCAGGCTGAAAGCCCTGCTCAGTGATTGGCCGGTTCTTTGGTTGACGGGCTGGCCCGAGGCTGGGGATTGGCCAACAGGCTGGCGGGGCGAGGGCTTGACGTTCTGACCTGGCCTCTGGTTGGATGACTGCACAGTGGGCGTGACATAGCTAGTGGGAGTCACCTGATCTCTGCCAGCTGGCACAGAGGGGGCGGGACTTCTGGTGAAATAGTCTGTCATCAGGTCCTCTCTGCTTCCTGTAGACACCTAGACGAAGGGGAAAAATAAGAATTGAGAACTGAATCGAGTGTCACAAATTAGTGAAATTAATGTGGTATGCTACTCATGTTGACATGACTTGTCCTTTGTGTGGTAGGTACTGTATATTCTGTTACCTCCAAGTTCCCACAGGCCAGCAGTCTTATACCGGACAAGACTACTTGGCCCCAGGTTTTCAGTGTATAAAATGGGTTGTGGTTAATTTGACTGAAGGTAATCTTAATGTAGGCATTTGGAGCATGTGGACAAAATACAGAGCCAAAGTGAAATTTGGAACTTCTTATCAATTCAATTCAATGAGCTTTATTGGCATGATACTTTATATGTACTGCCAAAGCACAAACACAAGTATGAAAAAAAGAAAAAACAAGGAAGATAATCTCATATCAATTAGGGCTGCAACTGAAAAATTATTTTCATTATTGAATAATCTGCTGATTATTTTCACGATTAATCGATTAATAGTTTAGTCGATAAAATGTCAAAAAATTGTAAAACATGCCCTTCATCATTCCTCAGAGTGCAAAATAACATCTTAAAATTGCTTCCAGCCAACAGTCCAAAACCCAAAGACTCTTTATTTACTATCATATCTATTCCAGAAGCTGAAACCAACTAAATATTTTTGCTTGAAAAATGACTGAAACGATTAATTGATTATCATAATAGTTGGCAACTAATTTTATTTCGATCCATTGATCGATTATTCAACTTATTGTTGCAGCTCTGATATCAATGTTTATTTAATATTTCTGTTCTTTTAGTGGCTTTAAACAAACACCATTTCCCATAAGCACTAAGTGTTTGTGGGCTAAACATCATGGCTTGACAGAAGAGGTGAATCAATGATCGAGCAGGTCCAATGGTCACGGCCAGCTCAAACACGTCTGTAATAACAGCAGGACTGTAGAAGGTTTGGCACAGCAGAGATTACAACTATAAAGTTTATTTTATTATTTTATTACTATTTTAATAGTTCCAGCTATGATGCAAGTAACCACACTTTCATGCTTTTAGTTTTTTCATGTCAGCTGTAGTTTTCTGTGCTCCCAAAATAAATGTTGACTAACTTAAATGTCTTACAGTAACTGCTGTAGTAGAGGGCGATTTGTCTTACAATATCAAAAGTAAACCCCAGAAATACCTTTTCAGGAAGGCCAATGAAAGAAATGCTGAATGGAAGATTTCATTCTTCAACAGAAGCTGGTAAAACAGGAACTTGCCCAGATGAGACATCATTACTTCGGCTTTCTACATAAACTAACTAAACCTGTGGTTTACTGTATGCTTGGGTGCTCCTGGGGCTGTTGCCCACTTCTTGTCTTGTAGGCTTATGTTAACAAAGATAACCACTCTATGTAGGCAGCTGTCACTGTTGAACATTTTACTTTCGTATACTTTTGTGTCAGCTAAGCAAGTGGTGCTAACTAACATCTGAATTGGATCAAGTTTGACTGACAAATCTACAAAATTGTTACATTTGTGGTAAATTATTACAATACCATATATAATTAATTTTAAATCGGTTGTATAGTACCTTCATATAAAATAGTGTGTACCTACAGTGCATGAATTACATTTACAGTGATAGACCACTGAAGACAATGACTTATTAATGCTAGCTAGATGCCAATGGCCATTATGCCAAATGTTACAGTATGTTTCATTTCTGAAGCCAGTAAGAAGTAGTCTGTGTTAGTGTAATAGCTATGATGTGAGAGAGGCATCTGGCAGCTCAGCATAATATTACCTCAGCAGTGGCATATGCCAGTGAGATTCACTACATGCTGGTGGGGAGGGGTATCTGCCAGGTGAACATGAGACCTGGTGTTTATAAGAGCCATATGCCAGTAGAACAGCAGCAGCATGCTAGTAGTCAACAAACAGTTGCAAACCACTAAGAGTTGGGACACTACAGCTGAATGAAATATGATTACAGATTTTTCAATCTCAGCCCTGCTGGATTTTCCTCTCTTCACGGTGACTCGACCAAACTTGTCTTCTAAACTCTCACTCTGAGGAGCCAGACGACTTTTGGTAGGTAGTAGAGTAGAATGGTTTTGACTGTGTATATACTCCATATCATGTATTTTAAGTAAATCTATAACACTTCATAATACTACTACATTCCACTATTACTTGTTCTTCCCCTTCTGCGCTTTGTAAGTTCAATAAAATCATTGTTTCTGATCGAATGGCTGAACTCGCATGTGTCTAGCCTACACTGAAATGTCTGATAAGGATCGACTGAAAAATACCTTTGATGTAAGGGTGGGAATCAGTGTTGTCAGTGTGTAGAATTCAGATTTTTTTCTGTCATGAAAGTGTCTTTTAGAGTCAGCTATGAAAGCCTCGCCCTCTCATCAATCATCAAGAATTATTATGGGTGTTGAAGTTCTTTTAGTAAAACAGGATATTTGTTATGGTCTGAACACTGATGTTCAGTGACTTCCAAGTAATATTCTCACACTGATCTGACACGTCTGGCTCAGTGCATACATACGCATATGACAGGCTGGAATGAAACATCTGATTTGTAGGCAGGAGTCTGCCTCACAGCAGCTAGATAAGAGGTGAGAAGAAGTATTTTCATATATTTGGACAATGACGAGTGAATAAGTGTCTCATTTCACTTCATGAGCCAGCTGTGAGATTTGCTCTGTAATGCTCATATAATTGGTAGACTGAACTGCATTTATTACCTAAAACTGTGATGAGTTAAGATATGCTCTCGAACATGGGTCCTTTCTTTCTTCTTGCGAGGTGCTACACGTAGGCTGCAAAATAACTTGTAAAAAGTAGTTTTCCTCAAAGTTGGATGTCAGCATAACTGAATTAGTGGTTTTCAAACTGAAAATAAGCACATGAAGGACATCCGTAATACGCTGCTTAGTCCAAACAGAACCCACCCAGTCAGAGAAGTTCTGAAATGCAAACTACAGCATTCTAACTCAGAATACAAAGTCTATTAAATAGAAAATTGACGTTAGAAATATAGAAACTGAGGAATCAATGTAAAGATATTTTTGTCAGATTTTAAAATAAAATAATACATTCAGGGATTCATTTTTTTTAATGTTTTTTTTTTAGTTATTTTATTATTTCAAACAGCATCGTTGACACCATGGAAATGCAGTCTGCAAAGACAATTGCATTTCCAGTCTTGTTCTTATAGCTGTACTGTGATTCTTCTTATTTGATGAATGCTGTGGCTCTGAAACAAAAGTTCACTGTTGACAGAATGAGTTTCAGAGCAGTGAGCAAAAGGGTCAACAGCAACTGGTTTAACATGTATCCAAACATTGAATCCATCAGCCCACTGTCTTCAAGGAGGGAGCTTAAGATCAGTAATGAGTGACAGCATAAAGGAAGGCTTCATTACATTTTTTTATGCATACATTATTTGTGTTAGTACTGCAGCATTGTTTCCACCATGACGCATATCTAAAATGTTCATGTCTTTTAAGGCTGAATCAGAGTGATTCCATGACCGAAAAATCTAATTCCTCCATGTTTGTTCATGGATTTTTTCTCGATGGGTGACCACAAAAAGGACTCCAGCTGGGTTAAAAAAAACACCCTGAAATGAAATCAATTTGTGATTCACATAATCCACATTCTGCTATTTTCTTTATTAGGAAAGAATGAGGTGATTCATTCCTAATTTCCTCAGACTCCCCTTGATCATTTATCATTATCCCTTAATTGACCTGCACATATACCCCTCTGTCAATGACCCATGGGAACCCTCTTAATAATGATTTGTCCTCTCGCTCACTGGTAACTGATTGTTACTTACTGCGAGTCTCTTTAAACCCCCCACATTAACTGCTCTAAAAGCCAGAATAGGACCGGTGTGTACATATAGAAATGAACATGTCATGGGTTTTTATTGTGTCTGTATTATAATTATCATTTTTCTGTAGGCAACAGAGGCACTGTCTCTAGGGATGAGATGTGTAAAAAGCATGTGATTGTTTGTTTATTATCACAACATGTAATAATAATATATGTATATATTACCATAGGAGGTGACTGTATGTTGCTCTCTTGTAGAAACTCTTCCAGCGTCACCATCTCACTTCCAGAAGAGGATGGGCGGGTCTTAGTCCTAAGACCGACTCCGCGCTGTGGTTGTACTCTCTGGGGTATGTGGTCGTACGGAAGAGTGGAACTACGTGACAGAGTCTGTTGTGATTGGCTGAGACCCATGACATCATCACTAGAGAGGCTGGCTGAGCGAGCCTGACGATCCGATGTGTCTAGGAAAGATAGAAATATTTACATTATTACTGACTGAACCTGGGTACCACCTGATTGAGCCAGAGATTCTGGGACAGAATAGAGTATGAACTGTATATTGACAGTCATTTCAGTCTATTGTCTAATATCAGTTATAATAATAGTTAGATATAATTTAAGTTAGCTGTTAAAATGTCTGTGAACCTCTGCAGTTGACAGGTGAGTTGGAGCTGGAGGTGTTGTGGCTGAAGTCTGCTGACCCTGGGCGACCTCCTGCGTTGCCATGGTGACCAAACATGGAGTCGGAGGCGTTGTGGCGAGAATCTTCATCAAATAACAGACCTGAAATTTTTCCACACCATCATGAATATACTCGCGCTCTCGCTGACTTATGAATGAGGTTCTTCTAAATGGCCTGGCTTACCTCTGGGCCTGCGGCCAGGGCCTTGTCCCAGTCTGCAGCTGGAGCTGTTGGTTAGACCCAGTGAGGACGACTGGTGACTCGGAGTGGAACTCAGAGCTTTAAGGGTCTGACCTGTGGCAGGAAATGCAAAGAGGTTAATTTGCCAGGAGCAAAAACAATGGCTGCATCCCAAATCACATACTATGTACTGCACATCCAATCGTTCCACATACTTCTGTATAAATAAACAGTAGTATGCATCTTTTCAGAGGTACTGCACATATCATGTCACTACTTTTAAGCCCACTGTTGGTTGAAGACAGGTAACTTTGGCAACCTGTACCAACCATTGACTGTATATAAGGATGGATGACATGACAGCTCTGCAAAAGTGGAGCCAAAACATCTCGATTGCCTCGATCGCCCATGGTGGTGTAGGGCATGAATCCAAACCCCCTACAAAAAAACTAAAAACTCAAAGTACACATCAAATACATTTTTGCCAAAGATGGTTTCTGTAATTTTAGGTAGT
Organism: Hollardia meadi; assembly: GCA_037974645.1. NCBI lineage: Eukaryota > Metazoa > Chordata > Actinopteri > Tetraodontiformes > Triacanthodidae > Hollardia > Hollardia meadi. Next base: position 9,337 of record JBBPCS010036757.1, read on the forward strand.
TCTTATCACGCTGATGTTTGTTCAAGTGCTCATTTTTCTGATCAGTTTGGTTTTAATTAGTTATTTGATGCTATAAAAACGGGGTGAAACATCATGATTGACAGCTGAGCCCTGCTCGCAATTGAGTCAGGCGGGTGTATGGGCGGGAACTTGATACGACCGCCCGGTCACTACTGCACAGACTCCGGCTCCGAATGATGTCACCAGAACAAGATGGCAGGGCTTGTATATGGGATATTTTCGCCGTCCATCTTTATTTATCGTTATTTATGTCAATGGTGCCAACGATGAACTATATCATGCCTAGCAAAGTGAAGCCTTATACTTATGCTTTGGTCTGGCCTGTTATGTTGGTTCTGTTGTCATCACTTCAGCATTGCATTGTGGGATATTTATGCCATAATGTAATAATGTAATGTCCAGTGCTTGCATACTGTAATATTTCCCTGGAAATAGTATGCATGTAACATGCATACTATTGGTTTTAGACATACTAAAAAATTCCCACATTCTGTTTTAGTGTTAGAAGCCATATTGCAGAATAATTCATTAATGTTATGCTGAAAAGCAGACTATTTTTTCACCTTTTACAATATACCTGTGCTGATTTGTTCATCATCATTTTATACTATATACTTATTTTGATTTGTTAACTTGTGGTGCTTTAATTTAAACTATAAATATTTGTAAAAGACTTTTACTAGTATTAATTTCTTAATCATTTACCTTTCCTTCTCAATTTAAGCCTTCAGCCAAGAAAGATAAGACCAAACTGTCAACTTTAAATATGCACAGAAATGTTTAAGTAACAGTTCGAAACTTATGGACTAAATGGAGAGTGGAAGGATTCCAGCAGCAGATTTCTCACTCCGGTGGTTTACAAAGTAAACACTGTACAGGCTGCCGATCTTGTTAGTTTACAATAATTAAACCATCTCAAAATGTATGTGAAAATGTCAACTCCTTAAACCTCAATTTAACTTCAACCAATCAATTTGTTCGGTTTTCCTGGTGGAATCCCAACATTTGCATTGAATGTTATCATCAATAAGTATTAATACATGAATTACCTTGTCCATCTTCTCCATTGATACTCTCACTGCTGCCTCCTGGAGTACTACTACGATAAACACCCCGGCTCCTGTCAGCCAAACCTGCAGACCAATCAGAATGCTGTAAGGAACCAGTCTGGATCTTCATTTCATGATATGACTGTAAGATGTGGTGAGCGTAACACAAAGTAGCAAGAAAGCCAAGCAAGACATTGGGAGTTTGATCACTGATGCAAACATGCTGGAAGCTTACAAGTCACTGTGATATCTGTTCTTATTCAGTGACCACATCTAATTACAATCAGATATTATGAGTTTCTAATCGTTCTCAAGGAACATGAGTCACTGACACCTATGTACAAAGGATGCAGCTGCCTCCATGATTCTCACTGTGTCACAGTGATTCATCTAAAAATCTGAGCCAAACACTAAATCCCTGAGAACCATTTTTGGCATTAAAAAGCTGGACTGTATTTGTACATGTTGACGGCTGCAAACAACAAAAACAACAAACTGGTATCTATAAAGTACTGTTACTACTGGAGATAGTGATGGCTCTTATGGTTCTTTTGGCCACTTTCCAACAATAACAATATCGAACATCAAAATGACAACTTTGGCAAAGTGGGGAAATGTATTGTGCCTCAGTTAGTGTGAATAAGTTACTCTTTCTCTGATTTAATGTGAGACTATGTGACAACTGCTGTGGCCACAGTTAAAAGTTACAGCAGAATAGCACATTGGAACTCCCTTCTCATCATTAGGTGACCTAACTGAGATTAAAAGTGTGTTTACTTTGTTTTTCTTTTGTGATTACGTCATTGAAATGTTTATCTGGGACATGCTATAATGTAGTAGTAGTAGCAAAGGTGGAGAGTCTTAAAGTCAGTCAACTACAGGGCTATATCTTTGCTAACACTAGCTTACATCCACCATAAGTTACCGGTCATTCCAGACCAAGAAGGCTGCAGAGACACTATAGCAAGGGTGTGTTTTATTGCTTATGAATTCTACTTTTCATTTGTAGGAGGAAGACTGTGTCAGCTGACATGGTGTCTTGATTTGCCAGTGTAGCTTTAAAGATGCTGATATTAGCATAAAACATTGGTGTTTAAAGGCCCATGTAGACTTTTGGGGCTTAAAAAGCTCACATTTCAGACAGAGGATGTATAGACCAAGGCTAAAAGCAAGACAAAGTGGAAAGAGAGGTAATAGGTGACAAGTTTGCAGTTGTATGGTTGCTGTGGTGACCAGTCACTGCTGAGTCAGTGAAGAGAAAACTCCGCAGCAGAGCTGTGTGAAGCAAAACAGAGCTGCCTTTAAGCAACTCACAGCTCAGAACAGACCGATATGAGATCTGCTCTTGAGACAGAAATCAAGCCTCACAGAGACACACTCACCAGGTTCAAAACATTAAGAGAGGTGACAACACACACACAAACATCAAGACTGAACCACTCTTCAAGGACATGCAGATAAATGCAGGAAAGCCTGACGCGCTGAGAAACATGTGCATGTGCGCACACACTCACACACACATAAAGCATCTTTGTACGCACTACTTACTAGTAATACTGGCTGGCTCACACCCGCAACACGCACCTGTACGTGTGTGTTTGTGTGTGTGTGTGTGTGTGTGTGTGTATGTATGCTTAAGGAGTGTGCAATTTGTGCCTGTTTTAGTGTTTATCAGTGCATGCATGTGTGATAAGTGTGTTTGTGAAGTTCTTAGAGTCACAATTATGAGTGTTGCTGAACAGTCTGACGCAGAGGTGGCAGTGATGATGATAAAAAGCATGATGAAGAGGAGGATTTTATAATCCCCCGCTGGCTGACATTGGCTGGTTAGTGATGCCGTCAGCTGTGGTGTCTGTGGAAGACCAGAACCGTAGTCTTCTGGTGAGAGAGAGGGGGGGGTGGGAGGAAGAGGAGGAGGAAGAGGAGGGTGGGGAGAGGAGCTTGTCTTGACTTTTACTGCGGAGGAAACGGAAGCGTTTTGGAGCGGGAGGAGCTGAGATGGAGAGAATGGAGAGAGATGGAGAAATATAAAGAAAACAATGAAACAGTGACAGTGAAGAAATGAAAAAAAAAAAGTTGGTTAAGAAGCTATTTAGTATGTGATTGACATAATGTGAAATAATAGATACCATGCAAGAAAATCTATTACAAGAAAACAGAAATCAATTACCAAGAAAAATCCATGCATTAGACTCAAGACTGACCTCAACTCACTCTGCATTTTAACAAAGAATGACTCCTGGTGTAAAGCTCAGTGCTCAGGACATGAATGAAATCAGTAAGTATAACTCTAGTGGGGAGTTATGCCTTTATGCAGACAAGCAACATGTTTACAGTAGCTGCTGTATAGTAGAGTCACTGATTTATTTATCTTTCATCTTATCTAGTTCAATAAGCAACTTCCACATGCCCATGGAATTCAATTTAAAAGCCACTCGTTGAACTAAGAGTGAATTGAGCAGAGTCATGAGAGGAATCCCATTTAAGATTAGAGCAATAAAAATGAAAATAAAAACATACACATAGTTTAGGCCATGCATTAGAAGCCAGTTCTACTATTAGGATATATATATATATAGAATGATGATGAGTAAGCATCACGTAGGTACAGTTTATAATGGTTCTCAACCATTTTAGATACAGCAATATGGGGAACACACGCATCACCCGACCGCCAAAGGAGAGTGAGACCAAGAATGTTCAAGTGTGTTCTATTTCTCTGTAAAATCAACACACCAACACTATACTGCATTCAAAGTAATCCTAACCACTTTATGGTGTTTTTAAGTTTATGTTACTGATTTTGCATCAATATAAAAGTCCAGAAAAGCAGAAATATCTGCCTCACTTTTCAGTGTTTGTTAGCTTTGATCACATCCAAGGTAAACATGGTATGAAGTTATTTTACTGTACTTCAGGTCTCAAAGTAGCATTTCAGGAAAGTTTCATGAATATTGAGATATTACCATTTATTGTGATACTGTGTCTGCTATGATCACAGCATGAAAAGTTAGTTGGTCTTGATTTCTGAGAAATTGTGATTGTCTCTGGGTGCTCCAGTTTCCGCCCAAAGTCCAAAGACATGCAGGCTGGTTCTGCTGGCAGCACCCGTAGGTGTGAACGTGAGTGTGAATGGTTGTCTGTCTTTATGTGTCAGCCCTGTGATTGCCTGGTGATCTGTCCATGGTGCGTCTCACCCAATGTAAACTGGGATCGTTTCAACCCCTGGCGGACCTCCAAAGGATAAGCGGGTAGAGCTACTGGATGGAGAGATGGAATTTTGTGTAGCACAATTTAGTTGTAGCTTGTTTCCTGCCTATACTGCCTATAAAAGGCAGACTATAACCAGCACCAAAACAAATCTTTGGATTATCTGTTCATCTAAACCAAATGTTTTTATGTTTTCATTGCTCTTTCAATATGCTGATCCATCGACGACAGCAATCTGGGAATCAGATTCACATTGCTCAGAGTTATTCTAAAAGTCTGCCAGCATTTGTTCCTTGCAGGATGTCTAGTGGGAGGGAGTATAAAAGTGTTACATTTTTTGGCATATTTTAGTCTGTGTATGAAAACAATAAGTCAGCTCATGATAGTAACCCCAGTCTCTCAATTCTCTATTATTTTTAGTTACGCCAGCAGGTATGTTTAATATCGCTTCACTTTAGAGTCAGAGCAGTAAAGGCACAAAGGTCCTGATTTGCATTTTTGTTGCCGCTGAATCTATGTATCCATCTTGAGATCTTGAGTGTTCTGTGTCACAAAATAACAGTATACTAACCAGAAGTTAAGGCAAAGACAAATGCAAGGTGTTCAAAATATGCTCCTAAAAATTAAAAGTGTTATTTATTTCTTCTCTTTTCTGGGTTTGATTTTACTGAACGTTATTTGACAGATGTGTAAATTAATTATTTTAATTGTGGGTTTTTTTGTGTTGTTTGAATTATTTTTTTTGGAATACTATACTACTATATGAATAATTTCTTTCCTACAAATGCTGCATCATACATACATACAAACTATAATTGAATTTCAATGACAACTGTGGCAGTTACTTTCTGTCAACTGATGTATGACAGAAATGATGTATGTATGAGGAAACAGCTGAAAGTGTACCCCACATTCTAAAAAACACATTTAAGTTTGGAAAGAATGCAGTAGAAACCTACTTTACAACTTTCAATAAGACCTCCATGTATTATTAGTATTTCTACTGCAGGAGCAGAGTCTGGTTGACATGGAAACACATTAGAGAACGGATACAGTGGATGTTCATGGATGTGGGAAACAGAGGTGTAAAGCAACTGTCAATAATTCAGTCAGTCAGTCACTTATGTGGTGGTCACCAGCACCCTCTAAAGGAGCAAATAGGGAGGTGCGCATGAACCAAGTCACCATGTTCCATCAGCTTTGTGGTTTGAGATTTAATTTCATGCTGTATGTGTATGTTTCACAGAATAATTTATTAAACAGTTTTCCTCTCTAACACATCCCATAAAGAGCAAACCACAGTCTTTAATTTCTCCTCTGATGTCAGTACGACACAAATATCTTTAGGAAACCTGAGAACATATCTTTGGAAAGATGAAAATCTCAGGGGCCCCGAGATGAAAATTTCTTACCACAAGACATCTCCTGGTAATAAATGCTATAAGAGGAGGGGCTTTATTTTTTTAGATGTGTGTGTGCGAGTGCGTTTACCTCGGCTGATGGGCGTGAGTGCTGGACTCTGCGGTCCGAGGCTGGGGCTGGTGATGTGGTTGTTATGGTTACTATGAGCATGGCCACTGTCCTGCGTGTCACTTGCTGTCCGCTGGGGAAGCGGGGGTGGAGTTTCAGGGGGGAGGAGGGGAGGTGGGGCTGGTAGTGGAATGTCTGGGGCGCTCTTTGCTCGTTCTCTCTCTTTGCCTCCATCCTTGTCTCGGTCGCTCCCTCTCTCCCTGCTGCTCTCCTTTCGGGGTTTAATCAGTTTGGCCAAAGCTTTGGCTCCAGACCACTGGCTCCTCCTGACAGCACACAACAACATTTACATCTGTTGTACATCAAACATCAATATCTCTAATACATTAAGCAGCTGTATGGGGCTGATGCTGCACAAAATTGCAACACTGCACATAGTTATCTCATATTTTCTGTAAAACGAAAATTAAACGCGCTGACAAGAGCATTACTTTTTAGGTGTGGGGTCGTAAAACTTGTACTGGTCCATGATCTTCTCCTCGAGCTTCTCCTTCTGACGACGAAGAGCGTTCAGCTTATCACTGAATGAAGAGAGACACAGAAGGAAAGAAACACAGACAGACATTGTTGTATTTTGTTATTTTATCTTTCTGAAGCTTCTACAGTTTCAACATATGAGTATGTACACGTCAATTCTTGTTTGACCTGTTCTGGATAATTACATGTTAATGGTGGTGTCTGAGCTACAGTTTGTGGTGCTAGTGGTACATACTACATAAGTGCATGTGTTTCATGTACTGTAGGTGTTGTGCACAGTTACATGTATAGTTTCTGTTCCTGGTGATACAGCTCTTTGCTCTCCATGCTCCTCTCCAGCAGCGTGTGGTTCTGCTGACTCAGCAGGTTGATCTGACTCAGGAGGTGTTGGTTCTCCTCTTCCAGGTTGCCTTTCAGTCGACTCAACAGCTGAACGCGCGCACGCACGCACACACACGCACACACACACACGCACACACACACACACACACACACACAGACACACACACACACCCTTAATTAGGCTATACAATTATTAAATATTAATAAAAAAGTATTACATATTTTTAATGCCTAATTGAATGTCTGCAGTTATTTTGGTGAAAGTAACGCAGCAGTAGTCCAACTGATACTCTATAAAGACAGTGATATTGTAAAGTTACCCATTACTTTCAGATGAAAGTAGTAATATGTAATATAATACATTTTGAAAGTAACTTGCTCAACACTGGCTACAAGAAATATCTGTCACTTGTTTCTTTCTACTGCCTCATGGTAAAAGAAGAAGCCCCGTTTACCTCACAGTGGTTGTCTAGTTTGGTCATGGTTAGATCCAGGCCCTGGTGTTGCTCCATTAGCGTATCATATCGTGCCATCCATTGACTCACTTCCAGCTGGGCGGTGCTTAACGAGCTCTTGAGTTCATTCATGCGCTGTTGGAGCCCCTCACTTTGCTCCGTCTGCTGTAATTGGCTCTCGGTCAGTCTAAAGGCGGAAACAGAAGAAGTCAGAACGAAGGGAAATAATCAATACTCGGAAAGTCAAGTGATCCACTCAGGTGGTTTTCAAATCAGTAGCTAACTGTAATCCAAAGTTCTGACCTTAACCACCCTATGGACACACTGTACCTGAACCTGACGATTATTATTTTCTTGTGTGTGGTTTGGAGTTGGAGTGTGTTGAGCTCCCTCAGCCACCGTATTGATCAGTTTGCCAATCTTTTTGTCAATGTCTGACAGTATGACGGTGTGTAGAAATACAGTACCTGTCCACTTCTGTTTTAAGCTGCAGATTCTCTTGCTGTAGTAGCCGATTCTTCTGGATCTGTTGGTTTAGTTCCTCCTTCTCTTTCCGACAACGCCCCTCCTGCTCCTCCCACTTCTCTTTCTGCTGCACCAAAATATAATACCTGCAGACAGACAGAGCAGAGCGGTTATATCAATCTATAATCACAACTTAAGCAAGCCTCATGGTGATGTTAAGTGCCGAGTACGGCGTCTACTTTTCCAAAAACTTTACCAAAAATGTAAGAAAACGTGAAAATGGATGACTCAAAATTATATTTCTTGGAATAAGCGCATTAGCTTAATCGATAAAAATGTGATGAACACGAGTCAGGCAGTGTGAGGAGTTGGACGTTGCTCACGTGTTGAATATCAGTTGCAGATTAGGAGATCACCAAACTGAAAAAAAAATGGAAACCTTCCATTTTTTTTGGGCTAGCTAAACGTTGGCAGTTTTGTTTCCATTGTGGGGCCAAGTGGGAGTAAACAAGTACAGAGTCAACTTGAGTTAACACAGAGTATGGTCAAGCAAGTCCAACATTAAATCTAATCCACCTTGTTCTCTATCATTAAGGGTTGTTGTGTTAAGGAGAATCAGGCATTGGTTTTATAGTGGCAATGTTTTGGTTAATGTCCTCGTCACTGATTAATAACACTGTGACCTACAGCCACTGGTGGTGGTAAAATACAATGTGTGTGCAAGCTGTCAATACTCAACTAACTAAACTTGACTGAGAAATGAGAACATTATGTGTGTTTCATGTGACTCCTTGCATGTGATGTGAAGTTCTGTTGTGTGGTGTAAATATAGAAATGTTACTTTGCTTCAATCCTTAATCTATTATATTGCAACTAGATAAATAGATTTATATTTCCTTAACACCACCATTTGTCTGTGGTTTGGTACTGCTAAGAAACACTGGTACATATTGATTAAAGTACCTTACATCTATCTGCAAGCTTATTTGCATCCTTCACTTTTTAATATTTTTAACACGTAGCAGCAGAGCATCTTCCTTTAAGACAAAGTGAAATGAAAAATGCATTTTTCAGGTTTTAATCCTCCTACTTCTGCTAATTGTTCACTTAGCTCTTGCTACATGCTAAATATGTTTTTAAAAAATGTTTTAATGTCAAATCCCTCTTTTCTCTTCCTGGAAAACGTAAAAATATTTTTGGATGACTCATCCTGAACTCAGATCGTTGCATAAATGTATCCAATTAAATACGACGAGGTTCACCCATCATACAAAACCACATGACCGTTGCATCAGCTGGCAAAAACTTTGTTTACATTTTCAAAGTCTACCTTATTCATTTAACCCATATCCTGCTCTTCCTTCTGATGCACAGAGTATTCACTAAAGCAGACTTATTTTAAATCCCTCTCATAACTAAACTCAGCCTTCATACTGTTTCACTGGAAAATACTTCACATTACAGAAGCTATAGATGTTCTAGTCAACATTTAATGTGACTTTAACAGAGGACTAAATTTGTCTGAGCTTCTTTCATTAAAAGCTGATGAAATGCTTCATCACTTATGAGCCACTAGAATGTGTGGTGATATCTGCAGAAACTCTGCCTGTTTTTTCTTTTTCTAATTATTTTGTTGTGTTGGGGACGTTTCTGGGCGTCAGCCTTTGGGCAGTGGGCTTGTAGGCCCCAGCCAATAACAGTGCACAGGGTGTGAGGTCGGTCAATAGGCGTTATAACCAGATTACATCACTGTCTCTCTCCTCTGCTCTGTCTGTGTCATGGATGTATAAAGAGCTGCAGGTCTGTTGTCTGACGTGTGCCTCATCTGAATTCACACAAAATCCAGCAATGTGGCACCTTCTTACAGGGTTGTGTGGAGATGTGGGCGTGTTTATTTATGATTTAGAAGGTAACTGCTGGGAAACAATCAAAAAATGTTATTTCTCTGATTCACTGCTATGTTGTTGCCAATGCCGCTAACGCAACCTCTCTTCATTCACTGTCCAGCTTGCTCGACCACAGCTTCTCTCTCGAGCCGGGGAGGAGGGGCCAACATGCAACAGAGTCCTATCTGCGAAATTAAAAAATAATTTGTGTATCTGCCCCGTGATTTTTATCTACTCTGACATTTATTCTTTAAGCCCATGCTACACCCTTCTACCAATTTCATGAAAATCGAGCCAGTAGTTTTTCCGTAATGCTGCTGACAAACAAACAAAAAAACAGACTGATAACCTGACCTCCTCGGTGGAGGTAACAATAACGATTTTATAAGAGTTCATTTGTCATCAGACTCAACATACAATTTCTGTCACAGACAAACTTAAACCTGCAGTGCGGGACTGCTACAACGTCCATTACATTCAAGCCCTTGCCAAACAAGTTCACACAATGCTGATTAAGCCTGTCACTGCCAGATAACCTGATTGTTTTCTGGTCATGTGTTAACCTCATAGGTTTATTTCTAAAACTAACAATTATCAAACACCTTCTTTCTGTATACTGTTAGTAAGGTTTGTATGTTATTCACTTACTTGCTCTGCAGCGTCCTGTGTTCACTCTCTAGCGCCCTCTGTTTGCCTTTCAGTGTGGTGTGCTGACTGATTAGCTGCTCGTACTCGTGCGCTTGCCTCTCATGAACGCTGAGCAGCCGTTCATGATCGCTGAGCACACTTTCTCTGCCCCGCCAAGCCTCCTCACGCTGACGCTGCCACGACTCTACCTCCGTCTCCAAGGCGGTGACTTGGCCCTGCAGCACAGCATTCTGGGCCATGAGAGATGCACTCTGGGAGGAAAGCGTGGAGTTCTCCACCTAAGACACAGTGAGATCCATTAGAAGTCAGTGGTTTAAAGAAAATGGAGATATATGGCTCACATATTAGCCCAGTTTAAATGTTCACCTGTTGTTTTGCTGTCTGTGTATGTAAGGCTGAATTCTGTTCCTGCAGGGCGGTGGTGTGTCGCTGCAGTGCCAACATCTGGTTGTTAAGAGATGTGTTCTGGTTCTCCAGCTGTTTGACCTGCTCCTTCAATAGACTGCTCTCTGTCTGCAAGGAGGCATTCTAGAGAAAATAGTGACACCAAAACAATTTATTGGGTGAGTTATGAATAAGTGAATTATAGGAAAATAAACACATAAAAGAACATTAGATGTGCTACATAAAATCATTATAAATACTAAAAAAATACACATAAGTTGTAAATATAATCTAACAATAAAAAAATAGGAGCATGATAATATGAGATGTACCGTGAGGTTTTTATCCAGGAATTAAAAAGGAAAATCTTACACTCTTTTCTACATCAATAAGATGATCTTTGAGTCGCAACAGTTCAGCAGTGGCTGACCCTTGACCCCGCTCATTCCCTGAGTGCTGCTGGGAGTTGTGGTTTTCTTCCTCCTCCTTTTGCTGATGCAATGCAGACAATGTCTGACGAGCCTATGGCAAGAAAAAAAAAAAAATATATATATATTGTAACACACTATAAAATACTACTCCTTAAGAGTACACATCTAAATAATTTCTAATCAATATCGAAAAATAATGATGTCAAACTAAATTCTTCATTGCACAGAAGCAAAGGAATATTTCGTAAATTAACTTTCTTCAAAAAATGTCATTTTTTAAATAAATGAAATTTTATGTTATAGGTATAAATCACTGTATATTTCTCACCTACAAAACACTGGGATTATGTTTTAGGAGCTGTTAATTTTCCACATTTCTTTTATGTGGCAAATCACTAATTCATTCAATGCTCTCCTTAGATAGTTGGTTTAACAGTACAATGATTTTTTAAATTTATTTATGTTTTACGCACATTGACTGTTTTATATCTTCGGAATTTGTATGCATGTCCTTACGGTAGCTAGTTCAGCAAGTAGCGTAGTGTTGACTGTGTTGCTCTCTTCTATTTTCTTTTCTAAACTGGAGATTTTCTCCTCTTTGATCTTCATTGTCTGTTGGACAGTTTCCTCCAGCCGAGACTCCAGCAGCCTGTACCTGCTGACATAGACATAACCCAGAATTCATTTCTACATGTGAAATCATATCAAATCTGATCACTAACCCTAGAATGGGGCCAAAATAGCAGCATATTAGAGGAAACTACCTGTCCTCCAGTGTGTGCTCTTGCTGCAGTAGTTTTTCTCTGTTCAGTCCAATTTTCTCCAGTTCTTCATTGAGCCTCTCTAATTCAACACTCTGCTGCTGCACACTCAGCTTCTCAGACACCAGCTCCTGCACACACAAAGATACATGACACACAGCTGTGACACTCTACACACACACACACACACACACACACACACACACACACACACACACACACACACACACACACACACACACAC
>JBBPCS010036791.1:0-21236 GCA_037974645.1 Hollardia meadi
ACCCGGTTACTCAAGATAATCCACAGACCTTGTTGTGAGCAGTTTCATGGAGGAACTATTTTCTTTCTGTATCACTGTGCTGAAGGAAGCGTACATCTACTCATGGACGAGAAGCTCGTGCTCGTGACAGGGCAGGATGTGAACATTAATGGCGTCCGCTGTAACGTTAACTTAGCTTAGTTAGCTTAGTTAGCTAGCCTCTCGTCCATGAGTAGATGCACGCTTCTTTCTGCGCAGTGATACAGAAAGAAAATAGTTCCTACATGAAACCGGTCCATATGCTCCACGACCGCTGGACTAAGTTTTGAAATGCTGGAGGGGACGATGCCTGAAAAATCAGAAACAAAACACTGACTCCTTCTACCTTAGGCCATGAATTTATCAATCACTAATCAAACCTGTCCTGTCTGAACCAATAAAAACCCATAAAAATAAATTAAATCTCAGATATACAGTATCTCAACAGTAAAAGCAGCAGGATAAAAGACATCTCATCTCTGTAACAGTGAGTCAATCGGAATAAAGTTTCAGATGAGGAGGATTCTGCTGGTCTCAGCTCCTCATGCAGGTCGTGTCATGGAGGTAAAAGCCCCCTTTCAGCTTCTAACAAATCTTACAAAGTGCTGCCCATTACCGAACTCCTCTTTCATCTGTCTGCCTCCTCCTCCTCCTCCTTCTCCATCCTCTGAAGGGCTCTGCTGACGGCCCCGGGGCTAAACACACTCCCTGACTTCCTCTGTGTGTGTGTGTGTTTGTGTCTCACTTGTCAGATGATGGCAGATATCAGAATCCATAATGAAGACGGAGGATGCCTCCCGGGGGACGAGCTGGTTCAAGAGCCGCTGACCTGCATCTCTAAGCAGCAGCTCGGCCGCTGTCACGACGTCTCTGAGTTATCGCACTTCATGAATTGGTAATCTCTGAGGGGGGCCGGGGCCCCGCGAGCAAGCGCTGAGACCTGGGAACAAACAACACAGAAACCACATGGTCCACCGCCTGGAATAACCTGCATCTATTCAACTAGGAAGTTTTGATTTTGTCAACAGATTTCCACAGATTTCACTAAAAGTGAATGTATTGGTGTTTCTGCTTGAGACAGCAAGAAAATTCAAAACAGATAAAATAGAAATATTTTAACTAATAGTAAGGTAATAGTTTTTTTTAGTTTATTTCTTATGACACAAAAGTATGGAGCGTGGAGTGTGCAACTAAAAAAAAAAATTTTTTGGAAAATATGTGATTTAATTTTTTTATTTTTTTTATTTTTCATGATTCATCATGTCACGAGCAAATAAGGCAATATAATTAATATGTAATATGTATAATTAACCGCCAAATTAACAATTAAAATTAAACACTTTTTATTTTTAGATTTGTTTTTATATCTTTTTATTTCTTTCGTATTTTTTTCTCTCTATTTCTCAGGACAGCGTGCCGCCTGAATACATTTACAGATTAGCAAATAACAAAGTAAAAAGTAAAATTAAATGAAAGTAAAATTTAAAAGCTTTTACATGAAATGTAATTTTCACGACTGAGAAAAGGGATTTGAATTTTGACACACCTGTTCCCCCCTACTGTAGAGCAAAGAGGTGGCGGTCTGGGTTTCTTTATGTTCAAGCTAAATGGATGGACATGGATACGCATACACGTAAATATATAAAACACACGTTCTCCATCTTGTGACTCTTCACACTAATGATGTTGTCATTGCCTATTAGGGGATTGCCATGGAAGCGTAATTACACAGCTGTAATGTTGTTGAGTCACAGGCAACTAAAATAGACCTTTCTCCCGTCAGCCAATCAGAATCCAACTCACATGCTGTTCCAAATAGCACACTTTCTACTTTTACTGTGTACTGCACCTGCTCTGCATGCAGTTCATACGAGTACTTGGGTATTTGGATAGACGACAAACATTTATTTCATGTTCATATTGCTAATGTAGTTAAGCAGCTATGCATTGAAAATTGTAAGGGCATCATCAGGAACATGATGAAGAAGGCATGTGATTGTTTTTCTTGAGAGGTCACCGTGTTTGATGAGCTGTTGGGTCATATTGTAGATATTTGTGCATCATGTTGTACACGTTTCATTTTAATATGTTGTGGTTTTGTTTGGCTGCTACCTTTGCCAGGTTTCCCTTGTGAAAGAGATTTTAATCTCAATGGGACTTCCTGGTAAAACAAAGGTGAAATTATATTTAAAATTTATCTCATTTATGGAGATTTTAATGCAGAAGCGTTACATATTATGTCTTTAACTGTCGGGGTGGCAGATCAGCATGAATGACGAGCCTATTTTGTTATCTAGGTACGGAGGCTCGGCTTGTCCAGCCTCCCAGGTTTGATATCTGTTTGCAGATGGCAGATTGTGTTTATCTAGACAAAGAGGAAATAGTGACTTTCCACGCTCTATTCGCTCTCACTGCACGAGGAAAAAAAACTGCACTCGACATTCATCTGAAAGCTGCTAAACAACAAGAAACAAAGCCGCTTCAAAGGATACTAAAACGTGAATAGATTGCGCCGTTTAAATGTGCCTAAAATAAGCAACAGAACCCAGTTTCAAGACAATGGGCCCTTTTTATGCGATTTGAAAACGACATGCAGTGAGACTGAATGGAAACAGAAAAATACCCTAATCAGCATGTTTATTTCATGTGCATGAAGCACAGGAGCTGATCGTGACTACAACGTGTCCGGACAATGTTTAGAAGTGTAACCGGGTTGAATCGACTGAAGACTTTGGACATTTATGAATCATCATCATTCTATCTGGCTGACATGTTAGGCAGCTGTAATGTTTATTTTAGCTGAACATACCACAGAGTTGTAAAGAGGCAGGAGCTACTGCATCGGGCTCCCCTGGTTCCCAGAAGTCTCACTCATCTTTCAAATAGAAGTTTGGTGACTCACGGTCGGAGTGTTCTTTTGGCCGGATTGGCAAAAGTCCAAGGTAGAAGCCTGTGTACATAAAAAAGAAATAAACTCCCAAAGTGAATTCTTAAAAGAAACAACCAATCACTAAAGTCCGATTAGTCTGATGAGAAACTGCTCGCTTGGTGCAAACGCCAAAAGTTTTCTGGGTTAGGGGTTTAGTTCCTGGTTATGCGGCCCACTGAATATATGCGGTTTGCCCAGCACTTCCCGCTCGGCCCATAGACTTTACATTGTGATGACATCAGACATTCTTAAATCGCTTTTCTCGGCTCGAGGAAGAGTCATAATTGAGCTTGTTTGCAGTTCGAGGTGTCCCGTCAACAGTTTTACAGACGTCTCTTTTATAATGGTGGTCTATGGGGAAAATGCTTCTTGGGCCGCGGGGGAATTCTTAGCTGCAATTCTGCAACCACGAGTGGCCACTGGGCAGAACAGGAAGCAAGGCTGAGCGCTCTCACCATATCCAGTTCTATGGTACAATCATGGCAGAAACACAACAGAGAGGATGAGTGGAAAGAAAAGCAAGGCAAGCACAAAAATATAATTTCAAAATAAAGGAATAAACTAGGGGTGCATGATATGGATTTTTTTTTTTCTGCTGATAAGATAACCGATAATTTCACATTTTTGTATTTTGAAAAAGGTCCATAACCTGTAGGACATGCAAACCTGAAGGATATAACATAAGATATAATTGTATCGTCGTCCGATAGCTGATAATTTGGACGTTATGAGCCGATGATTTATCAGTCTGATATAAAGTGTGCATCCTTAGAATGATACTTGGCGTTTTAGCCTGGCATGGCAATTATAGGGGAAACACTGAACTGAATGAGCTCGCTTGTTGTCCTGCTAACTGACTGGAATCACCGGTATATATCCAGTTCCCGCCTCCTCGTGGAGGATGTACTTCAGTTACAAACTCTTTTGGGAATACTTCAGACACTGCTGTGGGCATCCTTGAGCTGAACTTGGCTAATCTCACTGATCAGAGACATCGGTAGAATGAGGCATGAATTCTTCCATTGTTTCATATCTGACAACATGAAACCTAAAAATAATCAAGACTAGGAGTCTAAGTTTGGAAAGTCTGGAACAAAATATTTACATGAATTCGTTGGACTACACAGCCACTGTAGTATGAAAGTGTTGGGTGATTCTCTTGTTTAAGTAATCTTCAATGGACCGTGGAGGTCAGTCACATTTTCCTGCGTTGAGAGGGCAAAAAGTGACATTTCATTTAAGATTAAGACCCGGAGCACTTGTGTTTGAACCTCCCCGCCGTGAAGGGAGATAAATGAGCACGACTCGGCCGGGAAGAGGCTTTCTATCCCCCAGACAATTTGCTCAAGGACGCCGCCGACACTTCAACACGATGTGGACTGTTTTAAAGGGAAGGTGGCAGGAAGGTGAACTGGTAAACTCACACCTCACACCTGGAAATGTCACATTCAGGGAACAAATATCAACGGCACACACATTTATGAGCCAGTCATAATATATATTTAATTATGAATCTATTTCATTATCTCCCTACAATATTGTATCATGGCTTACAACTTATGAAGGATGTGTGAGAGGACTTTATGTAATTAGAGAGGATTTATTCAAGGCGAGCCTTGTGCAGATATGGATCTCTGAACCCTAATTCAACATGGATGGTAATACTGGCACTTTAATGTTATTACTAGAGGCTTTAAAGTCCAATAAGGGGCAATTTTTTTTTCTTTTTCATTTGCTTTATCTAACCAGACGGTGACATCTGGAGATAATGAACTTTAATTTCTGTCACGGCCAGGGAAAGAAAAAAAATTTATCCGAGAACTTGTTTAAAATATTTTATTTTTAAACACTACTTTCAAATTATTCAAGAAGGGCTCATCAGTTGTTATCTCTCTGAGCCAATGTTTTGTTTTTCATTGTCGAAGCACGATGTGTCGAAAAGAATTGGCCATGGTGCTGTCTGAGGAGCTCACAGGGATGAAACGTATCAAAGCAGCACATATATCAGCTTAGAAACTGCTGGAAGACTCGCGGAGAGACAACGCAGCGCTTTAATCTCACTAACACACTCGGTTACATCATGCCTTACACTGGATGTGGGAAAGTTAAATTTCCTCCTTAACAAACAACGTCCATTTGACCGCAAACTCAAGAAACATCTGGAGTGTGACGGATGTTGTGAAAAGCCGTTGTAACTGAGGCCCATAGAGAAATAAATGTGTGGGTCATTCAAGTGTAGTTCCATGACAGCTGAAGGGTTTAACTTACTGTTTGTGCACATGGTGTAACCCCTCATGTCCACTGGATGTGTTGCCTTCTGGTGGACGTCATCGTACTTTGAGCCACAGCTGTTAACGTCTTCGTTAACGTTTTCATGTGTGGAATGTGCTCATTGTTGTCCCTTGTGGCTGTTGGGGGAACAACACGCATTACAACTGTGGTTCTCAACAACTTTCAATGGGTGTTTTCTGGTGTCCGGCCTCAGGGGGCAGTAGTGAGCCCAGTATGATTTAGAGCACCACAATGAGGTGAAGAAGCCGCCGTACTCGCAAAACTTACTTGGACAATCTGGTGTTTTCAAACGGGTTTTTTTCTGAATAAAAGGGATGAGGTCTAACTGGTTGGTGTTTGCAAATGTACGTCTGGTTAACTGCCCCACCCTCTGTTAAAGAGCAGGTCAGGTGACTTTCATCATGTGGCATTTGTTGTCTTAGTCACATGACCTACGGTCGCAGGTTAGTTACGTTTAGGCATAAAAACGACTTGGTTAGGTTTAGGAAAAAAACATCATGGTTTGGGTTCAAATCCGTTTAGTTATGTTACGTGTGTCATGTAACTTAAAACGATGAACATGAATCAACACCGGTCGGTGTCAACTTTCAATTGCAAACGGGACACAAACCCCCGGTCTCCTGGGTCAAGGTCCACTGCTTGTTGGACCCGTCCACCACCCCGACCTCCTCCAAGTCCGGACTTTCTCGCTCTTTATACTACGTCATCCTACGTTGTTTTCTCTATCGCATTCGCGCATAAAAATTCATGAGAAAAGCTTAACGTAGACGGCGTTAAATGACACGCGAAAAGCAAAAAATGCATTTTGATAACATGTGAAATGACTTAAGACACCGGCGTGTTATTCAGACACCATCTGGTGAGGGTAATTGTGTTTTTTGTCATGGTGATCAGACACGTCAGGAAAAAACATTTGTGTTTCTCCTGCTAGCATCATTAGCGTCTCTCTCTGGGTGTTAGGCTGTAGAGCAGGAAGAAACAGAGGCTGCTTTGTGTGCTGGCGTTTCATGGGAGGAAAATGCACGTTTCATTGTTCTAAAACAAGCTTTTGTGTCCATCTTTGAGTATCAAATAACGAGGGCTGTTTTATAAAGTTGCCATTAAACAAAGATTTCATAGAGGTGAGAAAATACAGAGACCAGAACGAGATAAAGTTGCTGTAAGTCAGGTTGGAGCAGCTCTCACTTCACTAAAACGTTGTCTTACTGGCTCACAAACTCACCGTGTTTACTCTCCTGTGGGTGAAAACATCCTGGGAAATATGTAACTTAAAGTAGAAACATTCCATCAGGCTGAGGGACAGGAGGTTCATGTTGAAGTAAATTAAATTAAATTTCCAGTCTAAACCAGCGATTCCCAACCAGAGGTACTTGGAAGTATTAATTTGTGACAAAGATAAGTAGTGGCTAAATAGTTCAAGTAGTTAAAAATAATGGATAAATGGCTGAAATAGAAACCAAAACGTATCAGAAACAGTTGAAATAGCAAAAAGTATTAATAAAAAAAAATGAAAGAGCTGAAAAAGAGGATTACTGTAGATTTCTTTAAGTAATGCCGAAACAGTTGAACTAGTGAGCTAAAAGCCTTGTGGCAGCAGTGCAAATCATCCCGTTCAAACATCCAGTTTAAAGTAAATTCAGATGAACACATCTTGAACACCGCGGGTGGGGTCGATGAAGGGGTACTTTGGTTCATCTGACGGGACTGTGGGGGTACATTAGAGAAACGGTTGGGAATCACTAAACCTCCAGCAAGAAACACAATTATAAAACTTGAACCGTTAAGAGCTAAACAACTCAAAACTTGCAGCCTGTGATAACTAACGGTTCTAATCTGGCTTCGGACCTTTTCGTAATTTGAGAGTCTTCTAAAATCTGCCGAGTCAGCCTGAATAATAGGCTTTAATCAGTAAACAGTGGAAATCTTCTCTTAATTGTAGCTGATGGTTTGTTAAGTTGCTTTTGTTTTGGAGGATTTCTTAAGCGCTTAGCAATTACTGTTATCATTACGAGGGTAATGGCATTGCATTTAAAAAACATGAGAGGGTTCGGCTCCCTCGCTGGGTAAATGTAATCCAGGCGTTTTAACACAAGCAGTGTGTTTGTCCACTGAACTAATGAGTCACCGTGGAGAGCTCCTCATTCAGGGATGTGAAGTGCCCACAAGGATGAAATAAATACATAACTGACCCTTCTCTAAGTCCCGCCCAATCATAGTGTAGCGACCGACCAGCTCCAACAGCTATATGTCTGCGCTCCATAGACTCCCATGCAAAAGTTTCAGATTTTGGTCATTTCAAAATGTCAAACTTTTTTTGTTCTGAGCGTCAAACACGGAATTTCCTGCATTTTGGTGTCGTGGTTTGATGCTTTTATGCACCAATTTGTGGCTTTTTGTCCATTAATTTGTAAATGTCTGTATTGTGTTAAGGAAAACACTAAATTAGAATATGTGATGCAGTAAGGCCGTCAAGCAGAAGGTATATATATATATATATACACACATGCTGCTTTTGCTAATTATTGTAAAGAGGAAAAAAAGTTGCTGCTCACAATAGTCTTCTCTTTGTCTCATCAGAAATAAATCATCTTATTTAGACATTATTGATTTCTGATCTGTTTCTCCTGAAACCTCCCATTGAGGAGAAAAAAGGAGCAAAAGAATAAACCAAACTAATCCTGTCTGAATAAATCTGAAAAAAAGTTCAGACTTGAATTTGATCACGGAGAAATCTTTGATATGTCGCAGGCTCATTTATAAGCCAAACAAGTTTTCCTTTACTGTTGTCTCATGTGCTCGTTATTTAAGACAAATAACAAGACAATAAACTCTCGGTGAGTTTCCTGATGAACAGATGGCTTTACTTGTTGCTGAAGTAACCGCTAACTGATGCTAACTGTACAGGGCTCAGGAGCCGGTGAACACGGCCGGACGGAGACCGAACACAGCCTCTGAGACCAAGTGAGGCCAGTTTGACGACAGGGAATCCAGTACCGAGGTGGAGTTTCCTGATGGGCACATAATGTGACTAGTTGTAACTATTGTTAGACAGTTACCACTAGCTCGGTTAGCCACGCAGAGGATTCTAACTCAGTCCCAGGTTTCCAGGAGCCAAAACCACCTTGGTACTGCATTCCCTGTGGTCAAACTGGCCTCCATCGGGCGTCGTTCTGTCGTTGGACGCTGTGTTTGGTCCCACTCGGGTCATGTTTGGAAAGTCATGAATCGGCCGTGTTCACAGGGAGCTCCCAGTTGGGAAGAGTCAGCTAGTTGGACTTTTAGCTGCATGATGGGGGGCGTAACGCACATTCAGCGCTAACGCTATTAGCTACTTTAAAAAGTCCCTCCCTACCTGACTGTTTGTTTCAGGGGATTTTAAAATGATTTTACTCACGCAGCAAAACTCTGAGGGAGGCAGCTTCCAGCAGTCACCAGCAGATATAAATATGTATCTTACAGACTTTATCTCACATAAGTATTTTTTGCCTGTCTTTAGAATTGAGTCACTGCCCTAACACGGATTATTTAGGACTCTGAGCCAGGAGTTCTTCAGGTTTTGACATCAGCAAGTTGACTCAGAGTCAGACAAGCATTAAGCTGCTACTGTCTCTCCATCAGCAGCTGACCTCGGACCAGCGGAGGATAATTTCCATGGCTCTTCTACACGCATCAGCCAAGCACGGTTTAATATCTATTACAGGCCTGGATGAAACGCCCACAGAGCCAAAGTTATTCACAGGCAAGGTAAAGGGCCAGAGTGCACGACTGACCCTGCACCGTGTTGCGATTCACATAATTGCATTTCAAATTGGTCAAGATCGCAGTGAGAGAGGAGCAATCAAACAGTTAAATGAGCCATGCAGCGTTTTTAGACTCCGTGATTTCATTAGGGATCAGAAAAAAAAAGAAGCTGGTGCAGGGCAAACTGTTGTAATAAACATGACCACATGACATCGATATGGGAATGAATTTCACATCCAGATGATTGGTTTGATTTATTCTCCTGATTACACTGAAGCAGCGATCTGATTCTTCGGACTAATGCCTCAAATCAGTTTAATACTGACTAGCTACCTAATTAAATAACACTAGCTAGCTCTAGCTAGCTAGCTAATCCAATAACTTTATTTCAAGCTTTTTGTTGTGTTTCAAAGGTAGTTTCAGCAAAGTAGCAAAAATACAAACAAACTAACCGATCGATCAGCAGTAGACCAGCAACTTGTGTGTCCTGCAAGGTAATATTTCTGTTTGTGGCTGGTGGCTTTGGAGACGGTGATATAACGGCTTCAGTTTCCCATCTGAAAGAGCCGTTCTGATGGCAAAGTAAAGCGGTGAAAACATTCTAAATATAGCGAACAATTAAACTGATGTCACAGAAGAGGGTTAGGGCCACAGGTGAAAAATATATTATATTTTTGAGTCAAAGTCTTAAAGTCAAAATTTCTGACTTTTCTTTCTACAATAATAATCCTCTTCTGTATGCTGTTTTAGACAGGATGGACCCCGTCCACACCAGTACATTGTACTGAGGTGTTGGAAACAGCTTGATCAAAGAGCGAATATAAACCATGACATCATGCTAACAACAGTCACTTCCGGTTAGAGAACTGTCGGATTATTTGCATTGCAAAGATATGTGAAATCTGCAAACTTGTTTATTTCTGTTGTCATTTTCAGCTGTAACTGTAATTTAAAAAAAACAAACTGTAAATACAAAGTTAAACACGGTGGTCCCACAGATTTTTGTTAAACCAAACCTATCCAACAGTGACATCGCACCGTCGGTCGGACTCGCTGCTACCGCTCGTTTCGGGTAAACTCATGTTGTTGTTTTCTTTAGTCTGTGCCCAAATGGGTGAATTAGGTCTCGTGACATCATGCTAACAACAACATGCTCCAACTTAAAGTCCCCCTCCAGTCAGAACTGTGTTTATCTTCTTGTTCCTCCAATTGAATGTTTGAGCTTCACTGTGTAGAATGATGTATCTGCGGAGTCTGACACTATAAAGCTGTTTTCACATTCATTGCTGAAAGTGTAAATTTTCTCTGCGCTTCACAGAAAATCAGATTTTAAGAGGCGGGGCCTACGAGCATGATTTGTGACATCACAAATGGTTTGGGAGCCAATCCTGATCCAGTATTCAACATATGGAAAGTTGAAGCCTGCAGTGCACAAACACTGAGAATGGACTTTACAGTGAAGGTGGAGACATCTTGTGTCCGGCAGGAAAACTTGTGAAATGAAAAATATTTGCATATTCATAAATTCTGGAATTTTTAATGAGGGGGAATGAATAGGTGTAATTATAAGGATTTTAACGTGGTAATTATACTTAGATTTTCTGCAAAACCATGTCAGACATAGATTAGAGAATTCTTTTATACATGTGTGGAGGGGGTCTTTAATGTTCGTGAAACAGCAGTACACTGCTTAGCTCATTACTCCTGCTGCTTCCACAAATTTGGATAGAATAAATACCTCATGCAACTGCATTCAAAAAAACCTGAACTATCCCTTTAGCCTGCTTGTTAATCCGTCATCTTTTCCTAACTGAATGGAAAAATCCACAACCTCCTTCTCATGCCAGCGGGTTGAAATGAACATGAATGGCACGTGTAGTTTTACTATTCATATTTTAAATGTATTGTAGTCTGTTGGGGGTGGGGGCGTCAGTTTCAGATATGAATTTTCTTTGCGCAGCGATGACTTGTTCTTCCTGTTTGCCGAGATTCTTTTTTGTATATCACTTGGAAAATTCAATAAAGAGAAAAACAAACAACAACAATGGACACACGTACACAAACACACACACATACTGTATATGTCTGTTAGCCGACGGAGAAGCGCAGCAACGCATGTGGTTTCCTTCCTGTTGGCGTCGTGATGATCCTGCACGTCTGAACAAGGCCATATCTCACCGCGGTGACGCCCGTATCCTAGCAGCTGCAGCCGGCAGCGTTTGTTGGCACAGCAACAGAGCTTAGAGTCTTTTCACCTCTCTGTATGTAAGGTACATACAGGTCTCTGTAAATAAGGTAAAAGCAGGATGTAAAGCACAAACACAAGCTTTATTACCCAGAGTGGACGTAACTCAGTCAGAGCTGAGCAGAAATTACAGCTCAGGATGTTTTTAATTTCAAATGCAAAGACTGTCAACCTCAAAAACAAACCATGAACCTTAAATGTCAGATTCAATTAGCACAGAGATGCACATCACATTTGAGTGAATTAATTATGCAGATGTGAGCCCGCTGTTGTACGCTGCCTCTGTGGGAGGGTTGAGTACAGCCCCACTTGTGCCTCCCAGGGTCCCATTACGCCGTGACACAGCTGCGAGCATCAACACAATCAACAGCTACATCTGAGAGCACCGTTTGGCTGAATTTACCACAAGTGCTCCCTCAATTTGATTTATGCAAAACAGCCTCTCAATAAGACGACGCTTTTCAGTCGTTTGAGAACTGGGCAGAAGTCAGCTGTTTTGTTTTGTGCGGGTTTTTCCTCTAATTAAGACTTTTGAAAACCTGGTTGATGTGGGAGGCCAAATGCTGGTCTCTCCTCTCAGAGCATTTAATAAAGAAGGTAGGGAATATTCATGGGATCAGCCCTCTGCTCAGAGGTGACAATGCAAATGACACAAGCAAAAGCACAGTGAAAACAGATTCACAAAGAAAATGACACGGACGTTGTTTTACTCCATTGCACTGGAAAATAATTCAATTCAAACCATTATCCTCAAGTGTGCTTGAGAGGCCACGCAGAAGAGAAAACACAAGAAAGAAGCTTTGCCGTGACAGCATGAGTAAAGGGGAATACTGCGAAATCTTTCACTCTGTTTGTGGGTTTTAAAAATCCTTTTCGTTGGCCAGTGAAATCAGGATCTGTTCACGTGAACGAATCTCCCCCAAAGAAGCTGGAGCTGAAAAGATGTCTGGAGTCTCCTGGTTTGTGAAGACGGAGGTGAGTGTTTGTACAGTGAAAATATAAGTGGGCATGTCAAACAGGTATTAAGGTCAGAAGTGCTTCATGTGGGAGTTGGAGACAGAGAGCCGGAGTGAAATAAGAAAACCTAAATCAAAAAAACACTCAGTAGTATGTAAAAATTAGGTTCGCATTATTACAACTACAAATTTTCAATAGAAAATACATTTCATGGATGCCTCAGTGATTTAGTTTTTAGATCAACATAATTAGGAAAGATTGCAATAAAATTTTTAGCAAAGTTACAAAATCATTTAAGGAGTGTTTCTGCAAAAAGAGAACATATTTAATTTGTTTCGTGTACAATATCCGTTCATTGCTACGAAAGCATGATTCATGTTTTCATGGATATTATGTGTATTCAGGCAACTCAAAGCAGTCGGTTAGGCATCGGGAAAGATTGTGATCTTGGTTGCATATCGTCTTTCTCCTAACTTGGAGCAAAAGTTCAACATTTTGTTTCCTTATAGTAATCCGTACGGAGTCATAGAAGTGCCATAAAACAGAATAAATCGCCTCAACACAAAGAGAAAGGGCTCACAGACAGATATAAAAGTGAACAAAAAGAAGAATTTCTCATCTAACCCTCCACCAGGAAGCAAACAAGCATATTTCACAAAATATCAAGCTAAAGGTTTCAGGTTTCAGCGCCGTGCACGTGCAGCATCCACTGCTAATATTTCTGTGCGGTCCAACAATATAGCCCCTCCTGGACTGTAAAAAATGCTGCTGTGTTAAAAATTGAGGCGTTTAGTAATATATAAACATATTTTTTTACGAATGTAGACAGGGACAGTACATTTTTAAGAAGCAACGAATGTAATGACCAGAGTTGCAACCGATCAATGCATTTAATGCATCTACAGTCACCGCTCTGTAGTCTCACTCAATGTCCCGACCTTAAACACCACTTCCTGCAAGCCTAAGACTGTCCGGGGTTAAAGTTAGGCCGTAAGAGGGCATGGGTAGATATCCTAGACAAGAAACAAACAGTGTACTGTTAAGCTGTAAAAAAAAAAAAAAAACTTTTGGGAAATTTTGTATTTTAAATGCTTTAAAATTAATCAATAGTTAACTTTGTTAAATTTGAAAATCAAGGTCCGAACTAATTTAAATAATAAGCAACAGCAAACCACAGGAATACACTCAATTTTTCAGACTGATGCTCCATGAAAAAGTCCATTCAGTTACATAAGAGGAACAGAGGCTAGAAAAGAAGTGGGGACATAATTATTTTAATTATGAATTATTTAATCTGCAAATTATTTCCAGTTTATTTATATAAAAGAGACAGAAAAACCTTTCACAAGTTTCCGAAAACCCAAAGTACTGTCTTCAAATCTCTTGTTTTATTCAGCCAACAGTCGAAAAGCAAGATCAGTTTACAATGATATAAAACAGAGAAAAGCATCAACATTTAGGATGCTGGAACCACAGAATATTTGGTATTTTTGCTATTAATCGATTACCATCATCACGTAGTTTTGTGTCTAGCTCATGGCTTCAGCTCTCTTGTGTGGTTGAAGCTGAAAGGACCTGCAAACGCCACAGGTTCGAGTTCCTTTCTCAAAGAAACACCAGGCAAAATGAACTTTCTTTAGGTCACTGGTAACAACTAGACTGGAAAAATTCCCAAAACACATAATTAATACATAATCAGTTTACATAACAGTAGTGGAACAATCTGACTCACCGAATCAGAGAGCATCTGAAGTTGACATTTTAGAGAAAATAGTGATATCTGTCGTTCCAAACAGCAGCTAACGGACAGCGCACTTCAGTTTAGATGACATGAACATCGTGATAAAAACTGTTTTTGTATGCCTTCATTCTTCTTCTTCCTCAGTGTCCAGCGGTCCTCTGTTTGGGGGTAGAGACGGTGTGATTTGCTGCCAACGGTTTGGTGGCCAGATGATGTGAGAGGCCCGACCGTGAAGCAGCCCCACAGACACCTGGGGGGAAAGAAAATGAACAAAACACAACCGAGACTCAGGAAGAGATAATGTGTTGATAATAGATGACGTTATGTACAGCAGGGGTTCTCAACTTTTTGTACCTTAAGACCCATTTCTGATCATCAAATTTCTGAGGAGCACCTTCCCAAATTAATGACAGAAAAATGGAAATTAAAAACTAAATATAGGCTGTGACAGCATTTCACCACATTCAACACACTGTACATCACTTTTTTCTTTCAAAACCCATTTTGTGCCACGGCATCAGAGGGAATGTTAGCTAGCTGTGTCAAACGTTAGCTAGTAGTGGTAGATGTTAACTAGTATTGGCAGACGTTAGCTAGCTGTAGCAGACGTTAAGAAGTGGCAGACGTTAGCTAGCTGTGTCAAATGTTAGCTAGTAGTGGCAGATGTTAACTAGTATTGGCAGACGCTAGCTACCTGTGGCAGATGTTAGCTAGTAGTGGCAGATGTTAACTAGTATTGGGAGACGTTAGCTAGCTGTGTCAAATGTTAGCTAGTAGTGGCAGATGTTAACTAGTATTGGCAGACGCTAGCTACCTGTGGCAGATGTTAGCTAGTAGTGGCAGATGTTAACTAGTATTGGGAGACGTTAGCTAGCTGTGGCAGGTGTTAAGAAGTGGCAGACATTAGCTAGCTGTGTCAAACGTTAGCTAGTAGTAGCAGACGTCAACTAGTATTGGCAGACGCTAGCTACCTGTGGCCGACATTAGCTAGTAGTGGCAGAACACGTTTGTCTGGTGATTTTCAAATGTAACTTGAAATAATGCATTTTAATTTGGCATTTTAATTTATGCTAATTCTTTATAAATTACAAAGCCCACTGGACGATGCTCCGAGGCCCATTGGTTGAGAATAGCTGATGTAGAGAAGCAGTTAATAAAGATGTGAAGGTTGAGGATGAGGGATGAAGGTGCAGCTAATGCAGAGGGTATACTTTGCATCAAAATCATGATAATTTCCACCATCTTTAAACAAAGGCATCCAATATCAACCTTCTTATCTGGTAATAGAGTTACTACTTTCTATATCACAACACCTGGAAGTGGCTCTGTTAGAGAAGTGAATTCATTTTATATAATACCCACAATTTTCTTTTTTCTAAAGGGGAAACGGACAATCTCCTTCCCAGCGTTTCCAAGTGGTATTACTGTTGGCGCCGCTGTCACAAAGACAACTGGGTCACTTTCTATTCAGAATTGAATAGTCAAAGTGAGGTTTATAGGGAATCAATCTAAAC
Organism: Hollardia meadi; assembly: GCA_037974645.1. Lineage (NCBI taxonomy): Eukaryota > Metazoa > Chordata > Actinopteri > Tetraodontiformes > Triacanthodidae > Hollardia > Hollardia meadi. Next base: position 15,438 of record JBBPCS010036791.1, read on the forward strand.
GCTGATGGTGTCATTATTCTATACTATAGAATAATGACACCATCAGGGTTTGCACAATTTAATGACTACAGAATATTTAGTCATTACATTGAGAAAACAACATTTACTTCATAATGACACATTAAATCATAAACACTTGTCCAATGCCAGTTTAAAATCCATTTTTATTTTCATTAGGGATGTGCATAAAGATTGTTCTATACCCCAACAAACATGTCATACCAATGACATTATTTTAAGTACAATTTGTTGCTGAAAGTGTATTAAAGCACACAAACAAACAAAAAATTACATTTTTAAAATGATTTCTTAAGAGGAACTTTTTTGTGTTCTACAATTTATCAGTCTATCAAGTATAGCACTTAGCTGAATGAAAGTCTGGCACATGTGCCTCATGATCAGCTCTGTTTGTATTTTGATGTAGATTTGAAACCAAATTCAGATTTAAAAAAAATGTCAGAAGAAGAAGAAACGTCTGTGCCAGATGCGTCATTAAAAATGATCACATATTGAGATGTGTGCATCCTTGGCACAGGCATATGCTCTCTGAGGACTTTTTAGTACAACTCCTGGAATGAGTAAACAGTGATGAGAAAAGAAGTCTGTTTTAAAGTGATTAGCCCATCTGCTTTGAATGGTTTTTATTGGTGTTACATAACGGAGGACTAAATATGATGAGCAGCTTCACTATATGCAGAAAAATGCTTATCTGGGGGGATTTAGAACAGTTTGATTTACATTTACACTCAGGTCCAGAGACTTGCACATATTAACAGCTGAGGTAATTAAAACTGGCAAGCTGACAGCTGAAGATCGGATCGCTCAGTGTTGTCCGACATCGTCCTCGCTGCATCAATTAGAGCTGCTTTGCATAAGGTCGAACACACACACACCAGCAAATGTCAAATGCTTTTAATGACGCCTGTTATCTCTAAAAAGCTGGCGACTATATTAAAAAACTGCCATCTCTATGTTTAGAGTAACCTTTAGACAGTCGGCGTGCTCTCGGAACACAAGGCCGGCTGCAGACAGACAGGGAGGTGTTTGATTTGACCTCTGGTGTCCTGGTGGCTGAGGCGGGGTTGTAGTCTGGGTAACAGATTTTAAAAAAGCCTTCACCCCCACAACAGCTGCAGGTCAAGGTCCAAGTCTAATAACACAAAGCAATGAAGCAGCCGATTAATATTCATCTGCTGCAGTTGAAGAGCGGGTCACTGGCCTGTTATCTACTGAGGCAGGCAGCGAGACATTTAACAAAAATGTAATCTAATTTTATTTCTATTTCACATTTCACACAACTGCTGACCTAGAATTCTCTACAAGCGTGTTTAAAACCAGCTCGAGAACCAGATCCAAAGCCTGAGTGCAGACGGGAGGTCTGGGCCTGTGGACATTTTTCTTTCTTTCAATCTCAAATGAGGAAAATGAGATGTCTGGCTTGTTGATCCTCAAATGGGTGGACATAATTCAGAAGATAAAGTAAATGTTTCCCCTTTCCTCTTTCTTATTAGGGCTGCAATTTACAATTATTTTCATATTCAATGAATCTGCCACTTATTTTCAATTATTTGTTCAAGCACTCAAAGACAGGATCTCAAGGCGCAGCCAGGGTGAGGATGGATGGATGGATGTTCAACCACTTAAGATAAAAAAGTAAGTAAATTGTGAAACAAAAGTCCACTCCCAGAGTGCAAAGTGACACTTTCAAATGTTTTGTTGTTCAAATGTTTTCCAAAACTCAAAGATAGGCCTGTTCAATTCATAATGATAGTGAAAAGCAGTAAATCCTGTAGGTGTTACGTTACGTTTCTTGGTTCTTCAGTTAGAGCAATGCTCTGGTTTCCAGGAATGATCTTCTTTGAACTTGTCTAGTTCTTTGGTTCCTTTGTTTCTATGGTTTCTTCTTCAGTTCATTGGGTTATTCTTGGGCTCCTTCTTGATTGGTTGATTGGTTGCATCTTTGGTTTCTTTTAGTTCCTCTAATTCTTATCCAATTCATTAGTTCCTTTTGTGTTTGGTTCGTCTTGCTCTTTGTTTAATGTTGTTCTGTCTTGTTTTTGTTTGTTTGGGCCCTTCTTTGATTAAGTAGTTACTTTTCTATGTCCTTGGTTAAGTTTTGTACTTCTCATGTTGGTTCCTCATTCCTTTCCTTCAGCTCTTTTTTGGTTCACTGGTTCCCTCTTTGGTTACTTGGCTATTTTCTTGGCTCGTCAATTATTTATCTTTGGCTCTTTAGTTGGTTCCTCTTTTGATTCAGTGGTTACTTGTTTTATATTTTGGTAACTTATTTGTTTCTATGGTTTCTTGGTTTAGGCCTTTTCTTTGGTCATTTGGTTCTCTGTTCCTTTTTTTTTTGGTTCCTTGAATTCTTCTTTAATTTCCCAGTGCCTTCTTTGGATTCACCTTCTTGTTCAGGTCTTTTTTTTATGGTTCACTGTTATGTGTCTTTGTGTCTTTGGTTCCTTCGATTTCCTTAATTTCCTCTCTTCTGTTTCATTGTTGTTGTTTTTTAAATTTTCCTAGTTCAACGGTTACTTGGTTACTTTTTTAATCACTAGTTCCTTTTTGATTCACTGGTGACTTGCCTAGCTCTTTGGTTCATCCTTTAGTTCCTCTTTTTTCTCCTCAGCACTTTCTTTGGTTTGTTGGTTCCTTCCCTGAAGCTCTGAAAGGCAGAAGTCTCAGCAGGCTGAGCTCTGACCGACTCACTGGTATCGATCAACATCCCCCGTCAACCCTAATTTTATGCTTTGGGATCAGTAAAAATCTTAATTATTGCACCTTTAATCGTTATAGGCCATACTTCCCTTAGCTTGACATAGACTGACAAGAAATCTTGACTCGTCTGTGTATTGTATTTAGAGTTTTCCTTTACATTTCTTCAAGTTTTGAATTTTATGGAAAACAGTTTTCACCTCTCAACAAAAAACTTTAAGAAAAGTATAAAAATGTCACTGCATAAAGAGTTTAAACTTTATACTGTATGCAGAGATTGTGGGTGTTGTTTTGTTTGTTTTTGGACTATTTATGATCGACCCCTAGGCTGAGTGCATCATTTGTGGGAGCTGATGTGTTTCTGAGTGAAAAGACTGTGTGGTGGGTGGCAGCTGGCACTGGAGGCCACATTTAAAAAGAATATATTATTGAAATGAGACCTCCTCGCTGGATGCGATGTATCCTGAATGTACCCCCATCGATTTAGCGGTTTTCGTCCTATTCATCCTGGTATGATTATTTGGTGGTGACATTAAACTGTCTGATGTGAGTTTGTAGTGTGACATGATGTTTTCCTCTCATAAAAAGAGACCGAGGCCTGGCGAGATGCTGCCGCAGCTTCAGCCATTCGGCAAAGAAAAAAGAGATAATGCGATTTTGTGAAGTGCATGATGGTGATGTCTGTTAGGAGAGATGGAAGCTGACAGCTTATCTTTGAAGTGCTGTCCAATGAAATGAATACTGAATGACAGAGAGACAGGAGAGACCATTACGTTTACCACCTGATAAAAGTTTATTATGATGTATTGATAACATGAAGCACAAATCACATTTAAGTATAAAAAGGGCGGAAAAATCAAGCCTGGTTCTGGAACTATGAACTGAACCATGATGCCAATTGTTTTAATGAATTAAATACGTTTGGTGTTAGATTGGTTAATTAAAAAAGGTTAATGGATTAAGCTGATAACTTATGAGATCAACAAGTGTTTATTGTTAATTGTGTTGATTCTTATTGTTTTTCCACTAAATACACAAAAACTTTCTAACAATGCTCATGTGGAGGTAAATTTAGCCTTTATATTATTGAAATAAATTAAAGTTAATATTAAAGTTCCAATGCAGGGATGAGCTCAAGTTTTAATTACCTTGTCTGAAGTTGTTCAAATGTAACCTGCACCACCGTCGGTAAGTCATCATATGAGAACACAGTCGATAATGGTCTGGTGTAACTTCAGACCGCTGCCGCCTCCGTACACGGAGAAATGTCTCGGGAGTTAACTGTAAAGCCAGAGAAGCTGTCGGTCCATGTGTTCTTGGTTTCAGATCTGAGGGGATTTCCTGTAAGCTAGATTCCTTTCAGCTGGAGATCTGGGCCTTCTCTCCGGCCTGTAATGTGCCGTCCATAGCAAACAGCATCTTCCCTCTCTGCTGAAAGTTCCATACCGCTCGACCCGAGAGGGGCAGACTACAAACAGCTCGCAGTGCGGAGGAGTCAATACGAGGATGTTAATACTTGTCCTGCACCAGAGAGACGAGGAGAAGCCTGAGATGCAGCTTTAATGAAATCCTTATGTTTGCAGGGGAAGCAGATACTGTAGACAAGGTCGACTGAAACATACAGATGCGTCGCCGCACTCTTCTACACAGACTTCAAATGAAGAACAGAATGCAACACACCCACACACACAATGCATCATGTGTCATCATGTGTCGCTCCAGCCAGACGGGGATGTGGGTAAACCCGGCTCACATCAGACAGGACAGATAAAACCGTGACCTATGTCCATGGATTTTTCACACAGCTCCATCTGTTTTTTCAGCCCATAGCAGCTCAGTCAGTGGCTCTAAGCTTCAAACTACAACGCTCTACTCAGTAGGGATGGCCATTTGGACATCGCCATTCATTCAACAGATCACTGCTCGAGTACTTGTATTTTTTCTATAAATTGAACATACTGTATATCCTTGTATATATGTATTTGTAACCGACCATGGTCGAGTGTAGTAAGAACTTAAACAAAGAGATGAATTCTCACGTAATGCCTCATATAGGCAGCATGTTTGTTTTTGTTTTTTTACCATTGTACGTGCAGCCACTGTAAGCTACTAGGAACATTGTAGAATTAGTGTATAGAACAGCAAAACTCAGTTTTCCTCAAAGTTTATGCCCCTAAACACATCGTCTCAAGTCATGATGGGATACGCAGCCCACCTACCCCCAACACGCTACAGTTTCGGGGAGCAAGGGGACGTTTCTTTTCCTCCCGGTTGAAGTCGATACTTGCCCCCTTCACCTTTCCAGCAGTTGGGAAACAACACGGGAGCTTCGCTTTGGTCTTTCGAAGCTGCAGCCTTTATTCACTGACACACTGTAACCTGCACTGTAACATTTACTGTTACTGACAACCTGCTGCTTCCCTTTTCCTCCTGCTCCACTCCACTCAGCGTAACACTCCTCACTGCATTAAAAAACAAGTTTTTGATCTCATAAACCTCACTAATACCTGCAGTTAATGGCTGTTTACAGTATATAGAATATCATTTACTGATCTCAACAGTCTGTGCACATAGTAAGGTTGGTTAACGCCTACCCACAGTTTCGATTGAGTGCTAATTTCGGACCCTATTCTTACATTAGATTTTTTTTTTGTTTCTTTGTAAGTACTCTATAATTATTTAATACAAGTAATTGAATATGGAAATTACTTAAAATGCCCATCCCTACTACTTACCCCTCTAACATCAGCACTGCCCTCAAGTTAAAAGTACCAAATAAATACCAATAATAAATATGCAAATTTCAATTACACCACTGACTTAAATAAAGACGCGTCTCCACTTCCTCCCATTGTACAAAAATGAAGCCAAAATATCCCGGATGCGAGCGCTGCCATCTTGCACTGGTGACGTCATTTGAAGCCAGAGTCTGTGCAGTAGTGAAAGAGGGGCGGAGCCGCGGTATCGAGTTCCCTCCCATACACCCGCCCGACTCAATCACAAGGAAAGGGCTCAGCTGTCAATCATGACATTTCAGCCCCTTTTTATAGCATCAAATAACTAATTAAAACCAAACTGATCAGA
>JBBPCS010036828.1:0-21219 GCA_037974645.1 Hollardia meadi
GATAGATAGATAGATAGATAGATAGATAGATAGATAGATAGATAGATAGATAGATAGATAGATAGATAGATCAAATATAGACTTTTTCTCATTTGATCTGCAGTAACAATAAACTGCAGTGTTAACCCACTGGACCAAAGCTAATTTAAAGTGAATAGAACCACTATAGCCAAGCCCAGAAACAGAAGTTAAGGGAGCTGGGACGGGAAACTTGGCAGATTGGCTGTTAGGGGAGGATGGAAGAAGAGGGAGAGCCAAGGCAATGCTACTCTTTACAACATGAAATTTATTTTAGAAAGCCTCTAAATCTGTTTTGACAGGTAGAACACCCGTGGGTTGGCTGGTGCTGTCCCTGATGTCAACCAGATGCAGATAAGAAAAGGATGGCAAAACGCAGTGCACTCGGTCATAAGGCATCAGGACGCCACCTCCCATTTCAGTATCAGAAGTTTCAATGTGATGACCCATTTAATTGCCTCATTTTGGATAGACTACGAAATGAAGCATCTCAGTCACTCATTTATATTGTACACATTATTGTATATTTGCACATATGTATCTGTTGATTAATGTCTCTATTCCAGCACAAAAAAAAATCATATTCATTTTGAAGAACAGTTGCTACCTGATTTCAGTCCAAAACAGTTTTACATAAGAGCAATGGTACCCTTAAATTGGTATAAAAAATCATTGCTATACTCCAGAATAAGCTGTATTTTCCTGTTGACTATCATTTTGTCAGAAGCTGCCGAATCTCAAGTGGGTGGAAACCTAATTTTGGAGCAAACAAGCTTCACAAACTGCTGATTGTTATTTTAAGTGCTCGTGTAGCACACGCACAGAGTGAAGGAAGTTACATCAGAGAAAGAACCCTGCAAATACCACATGCCCACTATAATTAATGTTCTGTGCAGCAGCCACATGAGTGGGGGAAGCAGGAAATGGAATTATATCAATTAAAGAAATTTATTTCATCTTCTTAATGCTCTGAGGAAATGTGCACGTCCATTTCTGCTAAAAATAGAGCTGTGTGTGTGTGTGTGTACTCACTGACATGTTCAATATGTGCAGAAGGAGCAAAATTATCTCCCATCTGCATATTAGACAAGAACATATCATAAGATAGCTTGATCCCTCACTTTTCCCTCCCTCCTTGAGCTTGGCAAGGTGGAGAGAGAAATCTTAATTGAGGATACAGTAGGCGGTTGGAGACGAGGGGTTCCTGCAGTAAAGCAAATTCAGTAGTTTTAATCCACTCATCCACTCAGGCGCTGACAGCAGGATTACAGTAGAGACTTTATAAAAGAAGACAATTATGACAGTATATGGCAATACACTGCCCTAAATTCAATTACCCTCTGTGGTACGATTCAATTTTCTTTCATTAAGTGGATTAAGAAGACAGACATGTTCTTCAAGTTTGGAATTGATTAAAAGTCTAAAGAATGATGAGAGGCAATGGAGTGAAGGCGACTAATTTCTGCTTATGATTAGTCATGGGCGTGTGCTGTAGGAATTCATGTTGCATACATCAAATTGACTTTGTTCATCGTGAGGCAGAGAAATGAGCCATGTCGGGTCTGCACAGCTGAAGGTTAATGACTTTTATTGTTTGTTGGGGTTTTCCTCTATTGTTTTGTCACCCACCTCATTTTGTCATGTGTAAAGAGTTGCAAAACTGTCTTGGAACGAGACAGTATCTTGGAAAAACTGATATAAAATAAAGGCTGGAATCCAGCTAACCCTAACCCTGGCAAGACATTTTCCTCTTAATTAATGCAACCTCGCTGAGGCAACTGCTTTGTGCATCACTGGCCCAAACGTTCCTCTTTGCTTTTTCTCCCGAAAACAGACAATACAATTATAACTTCTCCGTCAAGGGCAAAAGAGGCTGAATAAGTCTCCTTTTCCCAGGACTATTTTCTCAATTTCTCATTCTGTAGAGAATTCTGTAACTCCAGGCTGCGTGGGAGCAGAGCCAAGTCTATACAATTTAGTTCCTCTTCACACTTCGCCAGTTAATCTATGGTTAAAATGCAAACATTTTATTGTTACAGATGCAAGAGGCAGTGTCTCAGCACTGAGGGAGAATAATTCCGTTTTAATCAGCCCTGTTCAAGATGCAGAGAGAGCGTTTTGGGGGTTTTTTTACAGATGAGGGACATTATGAATTTTCTTGCTTTTATAAAAAGTCAATTTTATCATTCTATATTTATCGTCTTTGTCACCTGAATTTAAATCGTGTTGTTCCTGTTGGCTTTTTCTCTTGTGCTCTTTTGACTTTTAAAATATAAAGATTAAATATTAGGAGAGCAGTAACAATTATTCCTTTTTCTTAGTGTTCCTCATTTGGTCTCTTCCTTTCATTACAGGTCAAACTCACATCTGTAATGTTCTTTCTGCTTTCTCTCAATATTTCCTCTCAGCAGAGGTCATCAGCCTATTACTCTATATTATCAGTCATCATCAAAGAGGATGCATCCACCTGTGTTCTTTGGTTTCGCTGCAGTTATTCTGTAAAGGCAGAGTGATTGATCTGCTTCTCTGCCCCCTAAAGAAAGAGACAACCTTTGTTCTTGCCAGGAGCACAACGCTTGTCCCATTAAATCATCTTCTACCTGCTGTCTTTATTTGTTACCATTAGACCCTGGTTTTCTTGCTCAACTATGGGTCAGAACCCAGAGGGGTCTCATACTTACCTGTGGTGCGCAAAACTGGCTATTTATATACTTATTTATATACTGGCTGTTTATAGTTAGAGGAAGAATAGAATATTTCTAATAAGGAGTTATTATGTGTCTTTACTCAGTAGCGAGTGACCTTTTTGTGCTTTATTGGTACTTAAATTGGATTGTGTATGTATTACTATAAAATACCTCATCCTATTCCTCTGATAATTGCACAGCAGATTTATGATCTAGTGGAATGTACAATAGGTTAATGCTGATGTTTTTTTCATTTGAGGAAACCTACAGAAAGTCCAAGCACTTGAAGTGTTTTGACCTTTAGAATTAGAATATTTCTGCATTCATAATGTCTCCACATTTTCTGGAGAAAAAAAACCATTTCAAGATCAGACAAGAGGACTGCATAGTTTTTTAGCACAGCTCTATATAACATCAAACACTTAAAATATTTCAACAGGAAACTGTACTATGACGCACAAATATGGTGTTTAAATTAAATTTGAATTCATGCAGTTTGCATCCAACATGTAATACCGCCCGTCGTCTGTAGAAGGCGCTATATTTTCTGCAAAGGTCAAATTGTCAGTGTCCCTAACGGCTTCCCTTCGGCAACGTACCATCCCGGAAGATTTACCTTTCTCCTGACACGTAGCAACCGAAACCAAATTGGCAGCGCTCTGGGTCGATTTGTCAAGCATCACAGGTAAGTGTTGGCATTTGTGATGCTTTTATAGCTTGAGAACAATGTTAATGTTTGAAAAGTAGAGTGGAAAATTGAAGCCACCGCTGACATGCGCAATATATCCAAGCCACGTCTCCACAACTGTCATAGCTATCATCGGCTAACGAACTAGCTGCAGAGATAACTGTCCGGTAGCCACCCAAAGATTAGTAACGTTAGCTTTTGCTGAATTTTGACCAGGTTGGTTAACTTGGAGTCATTTGATAGATGATACAGTTAGTTAATAATGACATACACATAGACTAACGGCATACAATTTTATCTTGTTTTCTGTGTGTGAAGCTAGCTGTAGCTAGCTTCTTTAGTTAACAGTTGTATCAAAATTATACGGAGGTAAACTAATGTTAAATTGCTAATCCTAATCCTAAAACGTTAGCTTGTAGTTTAGGTACAAATAAATTATATACAAAGTAAATATAACGTTAACAGTAAAAGCTTTAACGTTAGACGTCCAAATGGGTTGTAAGAGATGATGACTTATGTCACGTAACTAAATTAACGTGAGTTAAGCTAATATTTTTCACACAGCCTTTAAGTTTATGAGATGCATCCATAAAATATGTTTGTGAACGATTCCCAATGTATAACAAACTATCAACATAGTTATTCAAAAAAAAGTAATACATTTTTATACCGACTAACGTTACCATTGTAAACACCTCACTGTAAACCAAACTATTCATCCTAGGTGATAAGTTGCTGTTGCTGTTTCTGCTCTTGTTTTTCTAACAGACTGAGAGATGTCAGGGTTTGACAATTTCAACACAGACTTTTACCAGTCCAGCTACAGTGTAGATGACCAAAGCCAGGGTGGCTATGGCTACAACAATGCTGAAAACCCCTACAAGTAAGTGAAGAAAGCCCTCCTTTCATGCTTTTAAAGCGATTAACATCTCCAAGAGCACAAATTATTATAATTATTGTCTTATTGAAACAACATGCCTGGTAAGCTACTAGCAGTTTTAAGTTTGAAAAATCATTGAATGTCCCTTGAGTGGAAAAATTACTTTTGAGCATTATTATTTTGTGTTTCCCAGGCCATACGGTCAGTACGACTACTCCCAGCCCATGGATTATGCTACCCCAGGAATGATGCAGCCCCAGCAGCCATACACAGGACAAATCTTCCAGCCCACACAGACCTACACTCCATCTGCGTCACAATCCATGTATAGTAACAGCTTCGATGATGAGCCACCACTGCTAGAAGGTAAGTGAACCACAACTAACACAACTTCTCTCACTTCTCGGAGGAGCTGGCTAGTACGAGACAGTTTAGCACAGTCGACAATAAACTTCAAATAGTACAACCCCGATTTTAAAGCAGTTGGGGCACTGTGTAAAACATAAATAAAGCAGAATGGGATAACTTGCAGTCCAAAGAAAATATTTTAAATGTTTTACCACATCAATATCATTGATTTCTCTGAATATATGCTTATTCTGAATATGATGTTGGGACAGGGGAAACAAAAGACTGAGACTTGTGGAATTCTCCAAATACCTGTTTGGAGCATTCCACAGGTAAATAGGTTAATTGGTAACGGGTGATAATATCACGATTGGGTATGAAAGGGGCATCCTTAAAGTTGTTAACAAGCAAGGGTGGGGCAAGGTGCACCACTTTGTGAAACACATGATTGTATAAAGGAAATTACTACATGGGCTTGGAAACACTTCATCAAACGATTGTCAGTTTGTAAATTATTGCAGTCTGTTTTATTTGTTTTAAAACGCATTCCAACTTTTTTGCCCTTGGGGTTGTATATTTGGACTATCTGCATTGTTAATGTTTATTATTCTGTCAGTTGATTTCTATTGGTATTTGCTTTTATAATTGATTAAACCTCTAAGTCATAGCTGGTCATAGCTTTTCAAAAATGAGGATTTGCTTTATTTACTCGTGTCATATTACTGCAAATTGAATACCTTTGTTTTGCTCAGGTATTTTGGAGTAAAGTAAGAAATAATCTGCGAGGGACAGAATAATTTGTTGCACCAGTTGTTTACCAACTTTTGGAATATTTGCTAGTTACTTTTACAAGAGCACCAGTTAATTGCCTACAATATAAATGATATTGTTCCTGTTGAAGTCAGTCTGCAGTTTCATAACTGGGACATGAACTTAAGATCTGTTCTCAAGGCATAAAATGAAACTTCCATTCGCCCGTTGCAGTAGCGAGCAGAGTCAGAGCTCATGGCTGCAAGAAACTGCTAGTTATCAAATTGCATACAATTACTCCTGAAATAATTTGTCAATTCACTAAAGCCATTTTTTAACCAAGAATTACCGTAGCTGTTTCCAGCTTGTCGAATGTTTGTAGTTTTCTGCTTTTCTCTATTGTATTAGTCAATATTACTATGAATAGAATATCTTTGGATAATAGAATATCTGTCTACATCCTCATTCGAAGCGCTGAATGTAAAGTCTGAGTATTCTTGGAAAGGAGACATTTCTCAAGCTTTAAAGGCCTAGTTTTGATATAGCAATGCAGTTGTACATACTGTATGCAGTTGCATCTCTGCCATGCTTTATTCTGTCATAATTATCCTTTACAACATTCCAATACAACTCTTGTGTACTTGTGTATTTGGTTTCATTTTTTACCATGACTGTTCGATGTTTTGATCATAGTTCTATTATCCAACGTGTCCGATGTGGGTGTTATCTGTCTTAGAATTAGGGATCAACTTTGACCACATCTGGCAGAAGACTCTGACGGTGCTCCATCCACTGAAGGTAGCGGACGGCAGCATCATGAACGAGACAGACCTGGCTGGCCCCATGGTCTTCTGTTTGGCCTTCGGAGCGACGCTTCTCCTGGTAAATAATTTGGTTACTGTTGGTGAATAATAATTCTTAAGAACTTGAATTAGTAAAAATATCCTTTTGCACTTTCTGGTACAAACATAAATATCTGTGTAACTGCCATCATGTAGGTGTATATATACATCTGACTTTGTGGAGGTATCTTTTTTCTCTTTCCATTCACAGTCAGGTAAGATCCAGTTTGGCTATGTGTATGGTATCAGCGCAATCGGCTGCCTCGGCATGTACTGCCTACTCAACCTAATGAGTATGACGGGCGTCTCCTTCGGCTGTGTGTCCAGCGTGCTAGGATACTGCCTCCTCCCAATGATCCTCCTCTCCAGCTTTGGAGTCCTCCTCTCTTTACAGTGAGTACACAGGAAAACAATGACTTTTATTAATGTTAGTATAACCTATTCATAAAGCAAAGGATTTTCTATAGTCTATAGACAACACTGCCAAGCACCGTCTAGTAGCATAAAGTTCCCAGATAGGGTTTTGTTGTATTTGTGTAGTACAGCTTTAAAATAATCACTAGTTTCTTAATGAGCTCGGCTTATACTTAGGTGTAAGACTATGTAACCTTTGACGTTTGACAGGATTTTCACAAATAGCTCTACACTTAATGAAACTGCATAAATGCACGCAACTGTTAAAATAATCAAAGCACCGTTCTTTTCGTCTTCAGGGGAATGGTGGGAATTATATTAACGGCAGCAATCATTGGTTGGTGCAGTTTCTCAGCCTCAAAGATCTTCATCTCGGCATTGGCCATGGACGGGCAGCAGCTGCTGGTTGCTTACCCCTGCGCTCTCCTATATGGGGTCTTTGCACTCATCTCTGTCTTCTAAAAAAAAAAATCATTGAGTAACAATTTAAAATAACTGCCCTTCAGTTTCTGTAATTTCAGTCTAATTGTCGTCTGTGTAATTGCTGTAATTATCGGCTAATTATGCTGTTGTTACAGAAAAATGGGCGCTCCTGTGTAAAATGGCACCAAGGGTTTTTTTTTTGTTTTGTTTTTTTGTTTTGTTTTTCTTTTATAAGCCTCCACCTCTCACAACATTCTGACTTCACCATCAGCAGGCTGGAGTGTATTGGCTCACTCACGTCTCCTCTCTACCTTGCTCATCTCATATCTCTTAAAGGAAAGGACTGTCGAATAAACCTGGTGAAAATTAACTCCCCTGTGCGGACGCATGTCGAGCCTTAAACGAGCGTCTGCAGTCCTATGATTTTACGGACATGAAGGGGAAGAAAGCGCGCAACTAGTTCACACAATGGAAACACAAGGAGACAATTTGATTTGGATACACATGGGAAAATGTTCTCAGTTTCCAAGGAGGACCAATAACCAACCCTTAACCAAACCCGCAGCACAGTTTGAGGCCAGTGGAAACACCACGTAGGGATTTTTGCAAAAGGTGTTGTGAGAGCCATTTGTGGCAAACCTATAGATTCTACAACTGCAAGACTATGTGACACACACTTTACGGACTACGGTAGCTCATTCTACTTCACCCAGAAATGGCGAAGGAAAATAGGGGATCTCCTCCTCATTTCTCCACCACTGAGGAGTCATGAATCTCATAATTTGTTCATCACAGCTGTGATCTGATCTTTGATTTATTAAAAGCAGCTGTGCTGAAGTATCTTCTCATGTATTGTTTTATTTTATTCTCTTGAAATTTGAATTGTAATGCCTGTTTTCACGAAAGCATTGTCTTTAATTTTCAAAAACAAACAAATTTGATTAGATGTTGAGGATTAATATTCCGAGATATACTGTATATTTCTAGGTGCAGGCATGTCTCTATAGGTTGTTGCCATAGTTTGCATCCTTTAAATTTCTTAAATGTATATTTTACAGCCGACTCACTTTGTATGCTTTGATGTGTCATCTGTAAATGTCTTCTCATGCACATTAAAGTTGTTTTTGAAGGTTACCAGCCTCCTGATATTAAGTTATTTGGACACTATTAACACTTGTAGTTTGTGTTTTGTAACATACATAAGCTGAATTGATGAAGATCTTTTAAGGGAGAATGATTATTCTTGTGGCGCTACTACCTTATAAGGCCCATACTGAGCAAAGATCGTAATTCATGTACAGCAACATCCATACTGTAATACCTGCTTGTGATTCTTCCCTTTAATTATCAACCAGGATCAGCTTTTACACCAAACACAAAGACTTCCAGATATTACTGAAAATCACAGACTGGACTTCTGCAGAGATCGTTGTTGTTTAATTTTATCATCTGGATCACAGGCCCTCGAGGTCAGTTGTGTTAGAATTAAAACCACAGCTCCCAATAGCTCATACTGTATGTGTGTAGAGGAGATTGACCAACCTACAGTAGAACCATGTTGTTTGACTTCCTTACGAAGCTCGACAACGGATGAACCCACATAATCTAAACAGAAGGTTGATGAGAGGAAATGTTTTATGGTTAGAACACAACCCTCTTATTTTTTGTTTTCTCCCTTCTGGCTTTTCTTTGCCCTAACATACACAAACCACATACACAGTGGGGTGGGGGTGGTGTCCTTAAATGGATGATAACCCACTTAGGAGGGATGAATAATTTAAGAAATGAAAATGCAGTGCTGTTTCTATTCCAGCAAACATCAAGGAGATACTTTGCATTTCAAGGAAACCTGACAGAGGCAGTGTGCCACTCTCTCATATGGCCATGTATTTATAAATGCATCTTCTGTATGTATAATCTGTTGTATATCAGTTTTAAAAGAAGTTAGAATCAACCTGTGAATTTGCGTCATTTGCATTGCCATTCATTGCTTTTTCAACTCATTTCATGCGCACACACACACACACACACACACACACACATACTGTGGTGATTGTCTGGAGGGCTTCAAACTATTCAACAGTTTTGCGTCTTCTCAGCTCTGGGAATCTCAGAGACAGTTGAAGGCATTGTGGGTAGGATAGAAGTGAGCAGGATGTTGACATAATCACACCGCTCGTGTATGTACAGTATCTGGTTTCATCCAGTTAGCAGCCGGTTTTCAGTATCTCACATCTGGATTCATTCTCACACATTTCCCTCTTGGGCCCAGAGAAGGAATTCATTCCAAAATTCCATTTTGTTTTTTTTTTCCTTTAAATGACACCAATTCAATAAGCACTGGAGTGAGAAAACTCTTGTAAGTCGAACATTTAACATATTATTTACTTAATGCACTCCTGTGGAAATAGACTCATTCCCTCTGCGTAAAACAGGTGAGCTGTTACAAAGTTTAAATTTGATTTAAACATCTTACCACACTGAAAGTTGACTGTTTTTAATATCAGCTGACGACGTTTAGAATGACAAAACCACATGTTTTGGAAAAATCAAGGATGTATATCATTATGTGTATCCTTCTTATATTTACTTTACATTAGTATTTCATGGGGCGAGAATTTTCTGAATGTGCTGCAGTGAGCCAGGCTTTGGAAGCTTCAGGACTTCTTGTCCACAATGTTTTGATAATATTACCACTGACACTTGAGTCATATGTGCTCTACTTAGCTTAATGGAGTCAACAGTTCCTGTCTTTTCATTTGTAACAGGGGATGAGTCAATGATTCTGCAGTTTTGTTCACAACACAGGTTCAAAAGGGGGTTAAATAACAAAAGCTTGAAGCCAGAAGCTCAAACCAGTTGACTATGGATTATTTACTGGACTAAAAGTTTAGAAATGTCCAGATGGCTTATAAAACCACAAATCACCACTGATGAAAGCACAAGAGAGGAGCTGCGTCTTCCTGTTTTTAAGTCACCTCCTGAAGCGTTTACACCTGAGCGCCTCCAGATGGCAGTGTTGAGTCACATACAGTCTTGCCCTCTTGGCTGACTGAAGATTGTTTGTGGCTGATTTAACTATGAGTTTTAAAATATATAATTTAAATGTTATATGACAATTAGGGGTCTCACGATATGTATTGGTATTGACAATAAACATGATATTTTGAAAATTAAATATTGATATCATGACATGACAATATTGCGTAAATAATCCAGCACAGATGTTAGGCCTCGTGGATCTTTTGTTTATCAGTTCGTGTGGTTGCCTTCTCACTGTTCATTCAGTGTAAATGTTCTTTTTGTCCACTCTTCCACAGTTATGGTTACAGACTCTCTTTCCACCTGAATATACTAGTATTTTGAGTGTAATTCATTTGCCAAAAAGAGACACAAAAAAAACACAATAAACAAAGTTAAAGATGAATTTGACTGATAGCTTTTTGCGGGCAATTAATAAAATCAATGTTTAATGTTAAATATGTCACTGGCATTAACAAACCCAGAAAGAATTATCACTCTACTCTGCATTGTCCTACAGCTACAGTATACACAGTATTTTTAAGCTTTTTTCTCTGCCACCAAGTGGCCAAAAAATAAATGGATGAATAACTAAAGCTGCGGTAGGCAATATTGTTTCATTATAATTTTGGCTGAAATAACTAATTTTGACCATTGCATTTCATTAACAATATTTAGTTCAAGAGGTCCTTAAGAAAATGTGTGTCTGTGAGTGCCCGCCTCTTTGTATTTAGTATTTTTAAAAACTGGACCTGGCCTGAATCAAACAAATAATCAGGGTTCGCTAGCATGTAACTAGCAAATCACAATGACTCAGTCAAAAAGGGATGTCTGGACCCTCCTCTCAACCTAGCATTGCAGCTGCTTCTGAAGCCTTGGGTGCTCTGTCCTGGGCCTGTGAAGCACTGAAGGGGCATCTTTGAGAAAACAAGTCTTGGCTCGAGGGACTGAGGTCTTGGCAAAGGTCAGTCTGTGGCGAGCGGGCCCTCTGAGGCATGACATTTTGCAGGTAAATCAACTCCTGCTGCCATTCAAACGTGCAGGTTATCATTTGGTGGGAGGGGCTTAGTGGAGTGAGACAGCAGAGCGACAGGAGGAGGATTTTGCATTGTGTATGTGCAAATTGCCTTGCGTTAAGGTCGCTATAAAAATTCCATCCATCCATTATCTATCACTGCATGTCCTTTAGCTGGGTTGGAAAAATAGAGGGTGCCAGTACCATACTACATTTATAAAGTACAGGTTCAGGAGGTTAACATTTTCATATATGATATATAACAGAGTAAAGACTCAGCATTTTAACGGCCACAAAGGTGTTTTGTGCTGCATTCTACTACAGCATTTTGTTTAAAATAAACACAGTTGGCTGGTTAGGAAAAGCAGCTATAGTCTCAATGGAGATGACAATGGACAGCTCCGAGACGTCCCTACAAAGAGTCAGCTGGGTGGATGGAAGGGTCAGAACGAGGGATTGAAGGTCAAGTGTCCCGGGAACAGGAGAATGGAGTCAGGGCTCTTATGCAGATGGCTCCCTCAGGCAGGTGGACTATGTATTGTAGAAAGGCGGAGCCGGACACCTCAGCCTGGGGGCAGAACTGGAAGGTGGAGCACATCTGGAGGATGGGCAGGAGAATGACCAGATGTGTAGGGTCGCTTAGGAGGACAACCAGTTGCCTGGGCAGAATTTCCCTGTCGGCAGGGCGGGGGGACGACCAAATGTGGGCTAGGGGTTAGCAGGCCGAGGTGCAGACTGGGAGCTAGCAGGCTGAGGGCTAGCAGAAAGCTTCTTTAACATTAAAAACATCAGAACAGGAATAAAGCATACATGGTCCACCTCACAACCAGTCTATACTCTATCCTTTAAAAATGACGATGTGTCTTAATTATTTTGTTAAAGGTGAGAAGGTGTCTCTGTTCTTAAATGTGGGACAGCTGCAAATCCAGCTGGATAGAATAATAGATGTGGCCTGTGTACGCAATGCGCTCCAAAAAGCTTCGAAGCAGGCTGATGAGGATGTTATCTTCACTGAGGGAGCAGACGAGCGACAGGTGGAAATGTAACGATTGGTATTCAGCAAAGCAGGGCCGCCTTCTAATGCATCTGCAAAGCCAACAGTACATGAATATTCACTGAGCAACTGTTAGCACAGCACTGAGTGTGATTTTCTCCTGCACCTCATTAGGCTAATTGTCCCCCCTGATTGTACTGCGGACTCTTCTACCAGTTGATTCGGAACTCAATGAACTAACTGATATGTATAATGGTTGGGTGTGTTTGTATAGTGTGTGCTTGTAGTGCTGTACAAGCATTAATTTTATGTTTATGCTTCTGTGTCCATGCAGAATGTTTGTGTGTTTTTGTGGGGATGCACACAGGGAATAATAATAAGCAGCTTAACAGGTTATTTAAAAGATATTTATCCTATTGCGGAGTGCAAAAACAAATATGTGCATAAACATGTTAGAAATATATACACACATCCCAATCCCATACATGACACAAAGTTGTCAGTGCTTTTCTTTATGCCTGCGCATATAAACAGACAAATGTACACCAGCATGTACTGAAACACAAACAGGAGTCTAGAGGTGCAGAAATGATGGTCAAGCCATATTGATTTCAGATCATTTTGAAATCTAAACAAAAAAACTCCATATGTGAAATGTGAAAAGAAGAATGATTATATTTCAGCTCTTTGCAGCTGTTTTCTTAATTCATCATGGTTTAGTTCAGACCATAAAGTGGATGTTGACTAGAAGCCCCTTTCACGCCAGAGAGTGACGTGTCATAACAGGAAAAACAGACATGTGACTGATCATTTTTATTGATGACTGCGTTCAGTTAAGGCTTTCTAGGACATTTCAATGGAATCGAGTCTTCTTGACACATTTTTTCCCACCATGTCATTAAAAACGGGCCAATCAGACAACAGTTTCATTCTTTCAGCTTCATGGTGGAGAAAGCATCAGAGAAGTTTAAGTTAAACATTTCAAGAAAATCTTTAGTTTCTTTTGAGTAACATATTTGACTTTGATTTCATTTGGAATTGTTTGGGGATAAATTAGCAAAAAACGGTGAATCTGTGCAGCTGTTTCTCCAAAGCATCGTAAAGTCTCAAGTTAAAATTCTTTTTGCAGCAAGGCAAGCAAATTCATGGAAAACATCATTGTACAGATCTGAAGCCATTGCTCAATAACCATTTCATATTCACCTGCACATATTTTCATGTACTCTTTTTGCCGTCTGAAGGAGAAATGAAAGTGTGTGAGAATTCACTGCTGACATCCTTTTCCACTTCTTGAAAGAAACAGCACCTCTCTTTCAATTCCCTGTGCCGCCTGGACCCATCATCTCCAGTCGGGAAGAGGTACTTCATTCCTTCAATCGATTCCCTAACCAACAAATCTTGCCCTTGTCTTGGTTATTTGCAAAATGTGTGGATGTAGTGTGTGTCTCTCTGCGTGTGGAAGTGCTCTCCTCTCCACCAAATGTTTCCATGGCATCAAAGGAAAGTATTAAGCAATCATGAGCAGATTTTGAATGCATCATTATTTACTCCTCAGATAGAAATAAAACCCCAAACATAGAAATAAAGAAAGTTGAACTAATATGACTGTATTATTATTTAATAGTTGTACCAATAACTATTTAGCTAAGAATTCAGTGCAATATCAATATCTGACAATATATAAAAAAAATCTAAATATATAAATCTGCCTGAATGTCTTATAAAGGGCTTTATTGTTCACTTTGGTGGCAGTGAAATTGTGTGCAGCTTTGCATTAGAGCAGCTCCAAAGACTGGAGAGACCCATCTGATCTTATTCAGCATGCATGACATAAGCATAATAATTCAGAACACCACAGCAAGCAGCAACTCAGCTGACACCATTCTATATTTGTGCTTTCATTAGTAGGATTGTGACTCATCATTTCTATCCCATTCTCGTGTTGTTGTTTTTTCCCCCCCTAACTTTTGCTCGCATGTTTACGCCGATGCGGGAAACTGCTTTGAAGGAAATAAGTCGGAACAAGATGAAACATTTCAAACAAAAGTGACAAAATAAATGACGACTTGCACCGTGAGTACAGTCCATGTACGTTCTTAATGTTACAGTTAATAAATATTAAGAATTTGATCCCTTTTTAATGAGATTTGTGTGGAAAATTAGCGATGCAAACAAAAGTAAGCTCCTAACTCTGTATATGTTGTGGATGATAGACTTCCATTAAAAAAACCAACCTAGCATTGCTCGTCCGTATTTTAAGTTTAAAAACCACAAATGTTGGCATTATTTAAGCCAGCCTCTTTTTTTTTTTCTTGCAGTGCACCATGTGATAAAATAATTCATTATGCTTGCCTATTTATTTATAATGAAAGCTATTGCGGCCTTCATTCATAGACAGATTTAAACTGTGTCACAGCCCCATACCGTTACAGCCGAACGATCAAAACATCAGATATGTGCACAAAGAGAAGAATGAACACCACTCGCCACTGGTGCACAATCACTGGAGATTGGATGTAACATTCTGACATGCCATAATATATTTGGAACATGCAATGCCTCATAACTTACTGTAATGCTCATTATCTATATTATGATCATGGCAGCGTTGGTGTCATGTGGTGGTATGACCCTGAACTCATGTCATCAACTTAGGGTAAAGTGCATGTGATCTACAAAGGCTTATAAATGCAATGTTGCACACAGTGCATTGTATGGTTGTCAGAAAGCATATCTCTCATGCGTTGTTTGCATGCACATTTCATGTCTAGTAAGAGAGCACAGAGTGTTTGCATATACTGTATATAATCTCATACACTTTGGAGGGTTGCAAATGGCTGGAGCCCATTCCAACTTGCATTGGGCGAGACACTGGCCAATGCATCACAGGGCTGACACACAGAGAATCTAACAAACGTTCGCGCTCGCATTCACACCTATTGGCAATTTAGAGTCACAAGTTAACCTGCATCTTTGAACTGTGTGAAGAAGCTGGAGCACCCAGCGGGAACCCACACAGACTTGGGGAAAACATGCAAATTCCACACTGAAAGGCCCCGACCGTGCCACCCATGTAGCAGTCAGATTTACTCTATACTGCTCAGTGGGGTAAGGATAACATCATGATTATTTCAGGAGTCATAAGCTTTGTGGGGTGAAAAGTAGCACATGCAATGGCAACAGCAGTGGCCACTCCCTCTTCCCTCCAGGAACCTGGAAGTAATTGGCAGCATGTCAGAGAGCTGCAGAGGGACTCATGGACCTTACTGCAACTCAAAAGGGAAGAACTCAAGCGGAAGCAAAAATCCTGAAGGGCTTTATATAACTGTTGTGACTTTAATTATCTGTCAAATGGCCAGCGACAAAGATAATTCTGGAACGCTGGACCGAGTCAGAAGACGTGCCAAAGAGAAAAAACAAACAAACAAACAGGGCGGAATAAATGAGATTGACGGGCAGAAAAGGAATTAGAAATGATTTTCAAGATGTGAATAATGTAAAAACTGGGGTTCAACACTTCCATCACTGGAAGGTCCAGCTCTCGTTGGACAGACCTCCCTTTCACTGCTTTGTTTTTCGTTGTCAGAAATGAATTTATTGCATCAACAGGAAGAACGTACAAGGTCGCTTTAAAGGAATTACTACAAACTGATCTATTGCAACTGCAATAAACAGTAGTTGCACGTAGGTCATTGCACTGAAGTTATAAGTCCAAAGTCTGGCAAATCTTGTTGGCATATGCAAATAGCATCGCTATTTCACCTATCACAACACGTCTCTTATCCAGATTGTTGTAGATATACAGTCATTTAACAATAACCTGCTCACGTACACTGGCTGCATATCCCCATTGGAAAGCCACCACTGTTTTCTTCTTTTAATTCCTGGAAACCTCATAGTGAATGCAAGCGTTTGTTCATCATTTGTGTCCAGTATGGTAAAGGGTGAAATATGGCAACCACTCAAAGTATGCGCTCTATGTGTACCAATACGATGAATGGATACTTTCCATACTGTAGTGGAAACAGCCTGTGCAAGGTCACTAATTAATGGAGAGAGAGAGAGAGAGTGCAGAATAAAGCCTTCTATTTGCTGGGTAATTTAATGTACTAAAATCAAAACTAATTGCTGTTTTTGTGCAGGAGGTTACCTGATTGTCAGGGTTAATGTGCTATTTGTTCTTATTTTGTTTGTTTGTTTGTTTGTTTGTTTTGTGAACTGGATGTAACCGACACATTTAATGTTTTACCGTGACCTTACCACCTTACTAACATGGTTCCTATTAATCGGTCAAATGGTATTGTTAACTGTAAATACGACAAATATTTTGTTTCCCAACTATTTCTTCGAAGGAAACAGAAAACAGGACAACATAGTTAACATACAGCCTAATGTCAGTTGCACTGAAATACAAGTTCAACATTTTGATTTGCCATTTTTATCTTGAAGAGTAAATTGGTCTATCGAGTTGTCTTAAAAATGGCACACTGATGAGCTATTCAGGTAGCTATGATCTGCTTGAAAATATTCGCTCTTAGAACTCAGATACACACCACACAAAGCATGCACGTGTTATTATGGACATATTTTGTGATGGTGTGTACTTTCCAAATCGTAAACCAACATGTAGAGATGAGTTGTGGCCAGAATGTATAGGCAATATATAGCTGATGAAGTCTTTAATAGTTTAGTGTAGAACTTGTTCTTGATATTCAGTATAATGCAATTATGGCAATCATTTCACGTTTAGACTACCTCATCATAGTCTCTCTCATTGCTCTCTCCTCGCAGTACTGTACAGGCAGTGCCTGTCTTTGTCTTCAGCCATGCATGCATGATGTACAGCTTAATAGCAAATTAGATCATTGCGCTCTGATTATAAGGGCATTAATTACCTAGAGCAGAGAACTGCTGCCTCTCGAAGAGCAAAGTAGGCTATTGCATGTGGCACTCATGTGCCAGAGTGATGGGCAGCAGGCCACATGAAGTGCCATCAACAGTACAACTATAAAAAGTCATTTTGATTGCAATTCTCTATTGGACTTTTTTTTTTTTTTTAAAAATCATAAGCACATGTGCCAGCAGTGTGATGATGTGGCTTCAGGAGGGCCTGTGGAGAAAATAGTCTCGCTCGTGCTCCACAACTCAGCTGTCGGCCAGATTTCCTGATTTCCTGTTTGAGACTGCGGTGTTTTATTCTTCGATGAATTGCTGGGGACCACTGCTTCACTTCACCAAGCTACTGTCAGTGTTGGTGTTTGTCCTATTATGCACACTGTGGATCAATGCCTCGGCTCTGTGTAGACAGTGTTTGTGTTGGTGTGCTTGGCAAGAGCTATGGGAAATAAGCTAGCATTGCTGCTGGCTGTATTATGGAACCGTTGGGATATAGTCTTGGTGTCTGCTGGCTGTTAATTTTGGCTCTTGTGCTGCTGCTGTGCAGCTATGCGCTGTATTTACATTGGTATTTAATGCATTAAGTTTATTTTTCTCTTTGGTGCTGTGGGGAAATATGAATACTAATATTTGAGTACTATTTCTGATATATATATATATTAGATTTATTTAGCCCTTTATGGCCTTGTTGGTTGCCTTTAGTGGTGGTAGCTGCTATTGGCTCTTAGAGGGTAATGTAATTTCCCATTGGGATAGGCAACCTTAGTGTCTTCTTTGAAGCTCTTTTGCTTTGAAATGTTTTTTTTTTTTTTTTTTATAAATTAGATTTTAATTTGTTTTTATTCCTACTTTTTTATTAATTTATTATTTATTCACTGTATATTTTTTTATGTTTGTAACACTTGTTTTTTATGAAGTGCTACATAAACAAATGCTGCATATTGGCTTTTTCCACACAAAGGAGAGAAAATCACATTCATACTTCATGTGACATAAAATCACATGAAGTGTCAGACTGTCTGCCACAAGATATGATCTCGTGACATGAATATAAGAAATTCAGTATGTTGTTGTTACATCAACTATATGACATACTGTATATATTACTCAATTCGCTGGGTGTATATTCCCTATCATCGTTTGAGGTGCTTTGATAGGCACTGACCACACGGCTGGTGTTATATGAAATGTACACATTTCAAAAACCTTCCTTCAGTTAATATTTGGGCTAAACATGATAGTACCTTCCCTGTCCGCTTGACACTCATTTTAAAAGCACTCATCCTTCTATCTTGGGGGAAATTGCGCAACACTTCCTTCGTAATAGCTGTGTCCAACCTGGAGTAGGCATGGGAACATTTTCTCTGGATGCATCCTAATGGCAGATTAAAACACTATGGGTGTAATTGGTGCTAATTGACAGATCTAATTACTCCTCCAAGGTAAACAAGCTTCTCATTAGTGCAGCAATTAGCCGGGTAATGAAACCCTTGTTTTCAGATGACTTCTCAATGTCATAAATGATAAAAGGGAAGGGACAGATCAAGATAACATACCGAGGAAACGGGTACATCTCTGAAAAAAGGGCACATGAGAGAAACGTCACCTGGAGCCTCTCAAATAAAGAGTGCTTTGCTTATTCGACTTTGCTGGATTGTCCATAGAGACTCACAATTCCCTAATTAGATGTGTTCTTCAGTTATTTTGCAATGTTAGCAATATACTTTGTTCATGTCAACTTACCTTAATAAAATCATTCCATTGTAATTTCATTGTGTCATTAAGAGTGGCATTCACTGCAGGATGTGGATGCACACAGTATAGCCACGGTACAGTTTGCGCAACGAATATGTAAAACATGTCATTTCTGCTTGTTGGGCAACATGAAGCTTTGTGCTGTAATTTAAAACAAAGACACACAAAAACATCCTCATGTAGAATATGATTTTGTGTTTATGTTGTTTGTGTTGTTGGCTAAGATTGATTTTGGTTTGTTCCTGCCTAGATGACGCTCTCTCATTGTTCTTTCACTCTGAAAGACAATGATTTCAAGTCTTTAGTGTCTTTTTTTTGTCTCTGCTATTATTGTGGTTGTTGATTGAAAATGGCTGATTGTCCACTGAGCGTGCGAGCAATTTGGATATCATACATATAAACTATACATTTAATCCTAAGACCCTGTGAAAGGTCAGTTCGTCCCTAAGCTGAAGAATGCAGCCGCGTCTAACATTTTTATTTATTTATTTGTTTGTTTCTTTGTTTTTTTGTATGTTGTCCAATTACACATTCATGAAAAGTTGCCCTACTTGTTTACAATTTACACACATTTTGACTTCCATATGCATTGTATATTGTTGTCCTCATTGCTTTATATATATGTATATTTATATATGCATCTATATTTCACCTACTTGCATGTACATATTGGCCCCGTGTTTACCTTTGTGAAGCAGTATTCTGCACAAACACACCCAATTGTGAACCAAAAACAATAAAGTTGCTGGCCATGAAGCCAAAACAACAAGTTAAAAGATGTTGCTCAGCAGAGCGGCAGGAAATTGATAATTCTCTGTGGGTTCAGTTAAAGTGAAACAATAAACTTATTATAATAATATAATAGAAAATGGTGCTCAAAATTAGCACACGCTGTGCAGTCCGCAGATTGGAGAAGTTAGCCTTGAAGGCTTTCTGACAGGCAGCTTCCATGCAGCTTTCAGACGGAAAGCCCATAGAGCTTTCTGCCAGAAAACCATGAAAGTATTATTTTGAACTGGATAATTGCGAGAGCACTCAGCCTTGCTTCCAATTTTTCCCACTGGCCACTCGCGGTATTGCAGCTAAAAATTACCCTGCGGCCCAAAAAGCATTTTCCCCATAGACCACCATTATAAAAGAGACGTCTGTAAAACTGTTGACACGACACTCTTCTTATTATGAATTTTTGATTCATGGAGGTTTAATATTTGTGAAACTTTCCTTGAGCCGAGAAAAGCGATTTAAACATCTCTGATGTCATCACAATGTAAAGTCTATAGGCCAAGGAGGAACTCGAGGACGGGGCGAGCGGGAGAAACACTACTGCGCATATTCAGTGGGTCACATACCCAGGAAGTAAACCTGGAAGCTAGAAAACCTTTTTGGCATATGTGCCAAGCGAGCAATTCTTGTTGGATTGAATAGGTGCCATCTTTGCATTCGGTATCTAGTTCTTCTTTATAAATCTATGCAGAAAACCCACAGAAAGCCTTTTCTGGCAAAAAAAACATATATTATAAAGCGTCACAAATGAGGTTGAGCCAGCACAGCCTTGTGGTCGAGTGGGTTGTACCTATAGGAGACTGGGGTTTGTATCCTGACTCTTTTTTTCTTTTTCTTTTTTTAGTAATTATTTTAATTTTATTTATTTATTTTTATGTTTAGGTTTAGGCACCACAATAATAATATAATATATAATAATAAACGTTATTTGTATAGCACTTTTCAAAACAGGGTTACAAAGTGCTTTACACGGTAAAACAAAAGGATTCAATAGAATCAAACAAATTAAAACAAAGAATGCATAAAATGAAATGAAAGACCCCAATAGTAAGAATAATTCAAACAAACAACAAAAACCAATAAAACATGCTGACAATAAGATCAAGTGTTAAAATCAATAAAAGTATTTGATTTAAGTTTAGCTAACAAAGCCACATGGTTAGTTGCCTCTAAGGCTAACTTATTCCATGAGCAAGCCGTCCACTCAAATCTCCTTCAGGTATGAGTGTAAACAAACAATCCTCACTTGCTAACAGTGAGTCGTCTCCTTCGCAGAAACACATCTCCTTCTTATCTCATTCAAATGTTTTTTGGTTGTTAGCTTGTTTGTCTTGTGAAGCTCGTAGGCAGCAGCCAGGGTTTATACCATTCAGCAGAAAAGACGCGTGCCTCTGGCAGCTCAGACCCTTGGGTTGGAAGCATTTGTGACCTTTT
This sequence comes from Hollardia meadi, assembly GCA_037974645.1. Taxonomy (NCBI): domain Eukaryota; kingdom Metazoa; phylum Chordata; class Actinopteri; order Tetraodontiformes; family Triacanthodidae; genus Hollardia; species Hollardia meadi. The sequence goes on from JBBPCS010036828.1 coordinate 20,949, forward strand.
ATGTCTTTTTTTGTGAAACCTAATGTCGGTGCTTCTAAAACAACATCTGCTGGTGTTTCAGATAACATCCTGTTGCATCTGTCTAACAGGATACATTTTAGTTTACAAGGATGATAGTTTATTTGCTGGGATGCTGCTGTAATTTCATGATTTTTATTTGTAAGCACTGCTAAAGCATCACGACAGTTCAAGCCTGACTGTTTGTGTGTGTGTGTGTGTGTGTGTGTGTGTGTGTGTGTGTGTGTGTGTGTGTGTGTGTGTGTGTGTGTGT
>JBBPCS010036838.1:0-21217 GCA_037974645.1 Hollardia meadi
AACTGATCAGAAAAATGAACACTTGAACATACATCAGCGTGATAAGAACTACCTAAAATGACAGAAACCATCTTTGGTTATGTTTTGGAAAAGAACATTGATGGTTGGTTTCACACTGGACCTGAACTCCAGTCTCCTGGGTGAAAGTCACTCAACCCCAACCTCCACCCCTCTTGGGCCTTTCTTGGTTTGTAAAGTCAACTTTGTGCAGTTGCTCTGATCATCTCATATGGACACAGATGGGTTTACATTGAAGCTACTTAAAGCCTGCTGCGTCTCATACAGCTGCAAAAGGGTACTTTCTGCATACCAGAGGGACGCCCTGCGACTGAGTCAGGGCTGGAAAAAAAACCCCAATGCAATACAATACAATACAATGCACTTTGACCACCAATAGTTCAGGCAGAGATTCAAGTGTATTATGCTCCTAACACCTAATGTAGCCTGGAACCTCTTGACTCAAGCAGAGACAAGCAGCACCCTAGAGAGATCTGGTAAAATCACTTCTTTCCAAGTCCACACCTGTTTAATTTTCAAACTTGTAGTCTTCGGCCCCAACCGATGCTGACTCAAGTGACCTCACTTAAAGACATTCATCAGACTTTACACAGCTCCCTCTGCAGACACTAAATGTTTTACACTACTTCACTTGGTGCCTGTATCTCCTTTAACCATCCATCCTTCCATTTTCCTCCACTTACCCAGGATGGGGTCATGGTGGCAGCAGGCTAAGCAGGGTATTCTAGACGTCCTTCTCCCCAGCAACGCTTTCCAGCTACTCCTGGGGGATCCCGAGGCATTCCCAGGCCAGATAGGATATAATCCCTCCAGCGAATTCTAGGTCTACCCTGGGGTCTCCTCCCAGTTTGACATGCCCGGAAAACCTCCAAAGGGAGGTGTCCAAGAGGCATTCTAATAAGATGCCTGAACCACCTCAGCTGGCTCCTTTTGACATGAAGGAGCAGCGGCTCTAGTCACCCTATCTCTAAGGCTGAGCCCAGCCACCCTACAGAGAAATCTCATTTTGGCCGCTTGTATCCACAATCTCATGTTTTTGGTCACTTGCCAAAGCTCATGAGCATAGGTGAGGGTTGGAACGTAGACAGACTGGTAAATCGAAAGCTTTGCCTTCTGGCTTAGCTCCCTCTTCACCACAACAGTCTGATACAATGCCCGCATTACTGCTGATGCTGCACCAAACTGCCTGTCCATCTCATGCTCTATTTTCCCATCTCTCATGAACAAGACCCCGAGATACTTAAACTCCCTTGCTTGGAGTATAGCAACTCACCCCCAAAGGGAGCAATCCCTGGCCTCAGAATTGGAGGTGCTGACTCTCATTGCGACTGATTCACACTCGGCTGCAAACCGCCCCTGTGCGTGCTGAAGGTTGCGGGCTGATGGAGCCAACAGAACCACGTCATCTGCAAAAAGCAGAGAGACAATTCTGTGGTTCTCAAACCAGACACTCTCCTCACCCCGGCTGCACCTTGGGATCCTGTCTATGAATATTCACAGAATGCGGACACAGCTCTCACTTTGGTTATACAGGGACTGGATGGCTCATAACAATAGCCCTGGTACCCCATACTCCCGCAGTACCCCCCACAGGACCTCCCAGGGACACTGTCATAGGCCTTCTCCAGGTCCACAAAAGACATGTAGACTGGATGAGCAAACTCCCCTGACCCCTCCACCAGACCTGCCAATGGAAAGAGCTGGTCCCCTTTAAGTAGTTATGACTAAATGAGTAACAAAAAAATCTTTAAATCTTTAAATTTAAATCTTTAAAAAAAGATTAGTATCAGTTGATGTCTCAGGGAGCCAGGACCTGCAATGATTGAATGATATCCATTGCAACCAACATCATTGGTTACACGTGCAAAGTAGGTGTCCGTAAACATGGAAGTAAGGCACTTACTTACTGACCATCAATACTATTTTATAGGATCATTGTAGGGGTGGCATATCCAAATATGGTATTCGGCAAAGCACTAATTGCCCCACTATTTGTTATTATTTACTCATATTTACTACTTACAAATATACATATATATATAAAACATTTTTTATATTTGTTTTCTGGAAGAAACAAATATGTCAACATGTTCATCATAACTGTGAGCATGGTGGGTATTTGAGCTCCACCTGCTTGTGCTGACGAGACAGGAAGACAGCAGGAGAGTGGAGGGGAGAGAGATCACAGACTGAAAAGGTGCAGCACAGCCTGATTAAATATCTGTAAAATTTGGTATTAACTAGGTCACTTTTTTTCTTTTTTTTTTTGTAATTTTAACTATTTACAGTATTACTTTATTATAATGTTACTTGTCTTTTGTTTTACTTTTATTCAATTCCGAATACAAATCAAAAATACAGCTACAAATACTGGGCTCTCTGCTCATCCTTAGCCGCTTGTGTGTTTGTCACAGTTTTATTATGCCAGTGCATATAGTGCACTCTAATTGTGACTTTGACACAGGAAGGTCAGGGCTCATGGGTTATCACTGCATGATTAAATATACACGTTACTGCACATGTACATATTCATGCCTTGAATTTTTTTCTTCAATTCAAATTAGTTGAAATATTGTAAGGAGGGAGCTGAGCCTGTCCCCATGATTTGTATTTATAGTACAGAGGCTGAAGTTCTCTCTGCTCTCAGATGTGATGGAGAGAAAAGTGTGGGTGTGTGCATGGAGGGGAGGGGTGGGGGGTTCAGTCCCTCAGAGCAGTAATTGATTTGCTCTTTGTCCACCTGAGCTAGCTGTGGGGTTGGTGGCCCCTCGTTTCATTCCACTTTGGCCTTCAAATGCAGCTTCTGACAAAGTAGCGCCATTAATCTCCAGTAAAACTGGATACTTCGCAGCATATTCATCTAAGTCTTGACAAAAGAATTGCTAATGAGCAGTGCACATATCAGCTGGCACACTGTATTAACTTTAGTATTTAATGAGGGCTTTGCCTCACAGATGTAAAACTCTTTCGATTGGCAGTTCGTCTGATTAAATATTAAAAAATCAAATGCTGATTGATGCTTGATGTTTTTCCCATCCAGCGTGCCACTGATACAGCAAACTGGCATGAGCCCAGCTCTTTGATCAATTCCTATCACTGCCTGTTAACAGACCCTCACATTGACTTGTCACTTCACTCCATGACACCACCGTTTTTGGCCCACCCGGTTAGCTCTGTTCATGCGACAGGAACCTGGTGATTCCCATCTCTCTGAAAGCCTCTGATTCTAATCGGAAAGCAACATCAAAGAGTGTAGTTTTGGCTTTGATATGCTGGATGAGTTTCGACATAGCAGGAAGTTTTGATCTGACTGTCGTCTGTGCTTCCTTGTGCCTGTCTGAGTATTTATTTTGAGTGGTTCGGAGAGGAGGTTGCCATGGAAAGGAGAGTTGAGCTGCTGTGTGGGAGACTTTGGGTGATGAGGCCGTGGCTGCTGCTGAAGCTGTAGTTTGTGATGGAGCAAACCATGGAAGTGAGGGTCATGGAAGTGAGATGGGCTTTAAATTATGCTTGTGGGGACTCTTGGGAGCAGTGTATGTGGTAAATAGTTTCAGGATGGCAGCAAACTGTGACAGACCTTTCTCACCTCTCCACCACAGTCTGAATGTTTTCAGTCTGCCATAATTTTTTGCTGCTTTGTTTGACAAAAGTACAGGTTTAGGGATGAAAGTCCCCAAGGCCCAGGGCAGAAATGAGCTGTGGGCCCCTAATCAACCCCAAGACATACTGTATATTCCCCCAGCCCATTTTGGCCAAAAGCCACTGAGTAGATACAGTACTTCTAGACTGGAACGCCACTTGCCCCAGCCGAATGAATGATGACTCTTGAAGATGAAGATAGATTATGTTATTATGGAGCGATAAAGACCTCAGAGGGAGGGGGCCGAGGCAGACGTCTGGGTCAACAATGTATCGGACTTTAACAAGGGCGAACGCTGTTAATTTCCTGTTTTGTTTTTCTTTGAACTTTAAAGGAACAAGTCAACCAAAAATAAGAATCCATTCATTATGTTCTCACCCCCATGCCGATGGAAAGTCATACATTTTCCATTGTTTAGGAGTTTCCTAAACAACTGAAGATGCTAGCCAGCAAAGCCATGAGATCCCAAATTGATTTGAAAAGACATTATTTACACGTTTTTAAAAACTTCACTGTAGCCACTTAGCTGAAAGCGATAGTGCGTACCCCCACCGTGAGTTAAGAAAATGCTGCAACGCTGTTTTTCTGTGAAGCTCCACAGTTTCTTTGTGGATGAAGAAACTTCACACGACTTTCCATTGGCATGGGGGTGAGTAAATAGAGACTGGATTTAAATTTTTTGGGTGAATTTTTCCTTTCACCACTGTCAGGTTATTATTTTCACCATGACAATGACAATTCCCTAACCTTAAAGAACTTGTTTAAACCCAAAACAATGATCATTACCTAATCCTAACTAATTTGTTTTTGTGCCTAAGCCTAAACAAACCTTAACAATTGTGAGGGGTGGTTGTTATAAAAGTGAACTGAAAACCGATTTTAAATAAAATATTCTTTCATGGGAATTAAATACAATGTAATTTTGAATACAACACTATTACTCATCAATTAAATGTGTGTTGATTTTAAAATAAAGTATCATTGCATCATTTAGGTTGATTTATTGTGATTAGAACTTTCTGTGGACATTTTAATTGGGAAGACCTTTTATTTTAGCATCTTACACGGCAGTTCACCACCATTTTTATTCAAGTGGTTTTAGATTAGAGAGCTGCCTGTCAATTATACACCACACCCATCAGTGAGATCTGGGCTCGATTTCCTTTGCCTGTGTTGTTGCAAGTACAAGTGAGTGGCTTTCTTCCAGATGGGTCTTTGTAACACATGTTTAACGTACTGAGAGTGTATTTTTAACCTAAACTGTGATGTTTTCCTAAACGTAACCAAGTATTTTTAGTGCCTGAACTTAACCAAACCATGCTGAAAAGTAAAGGAGAACTGAAGTAGTAGTAGTGAAAGTACTGTATTCTGACAGAGGGGGGCTTTCTGGCAGATATCTGTGCAAGCCACAGTTGTAGCTGTCTTTTGGGGCCATAACATTTTAACTGCACCCAATTAGTATGCAAAAGGTTGCAATGTGATTGGCTCTACAGATGGTAGATGCGTAACATACATGGCTGGTTTCCCATGTGAAACTGAGCTCTTTTAAACAAAGTTCAATTTCTTTGTTCCACGATTGTCACAGGAAACAGAAGAGCCATGGGTTAGCAAGAGATGAAGAAACAAGGCAGAGCAGTATCACAATGTAAAAATGAATAATTTTTCAACAGTGATTGGAACTGTTTTAGACAGCACAGACAAATGATGTCGTCCTGCTGATATAGGCATTAGATCCCACGTATGTATGTCATTCTGGAGGGCATGGACAAACAACATATTTTATTAATGAGGAGGACTTTTGTTATAATTTGAATGAACAAAAATCTGTTCAAGAATATGCACCATGTAAGCACAATAGACACTAAATTAAATGGGAAATTAAATTAACTAAATTTTGACATAGGGCCTCAAGATTGGGTAAAGACAAAAACTTTTCTGGCTCTGAATTAAATAACATTTTAGTTTTTGGCAAATCACAGGCAGTGACTCCTCCCTTTTCCTGATCTCAACCATCCCACAATGCTTTGAGATGTGATTCAATAACATCCCATAGAAAATAAATGAGCACACTTCTCCTCACATCTCAATACCTTCAATTTGTCTTCACCATTTTGAAAAAAAAAAAAAAGATCAACAGCTCCTGAGATCCTGGAGACTCTGTACATACTTGCTCTATTAGTTTCCATTATGGAGTAAAATGACGTGTGGCCTTTTTCCCTTCTCCTCTCCCTCATAGTAATAACTCAGAGCCCATCCATAGGTCACCATGAATTGCTACTCTATTCATTTCATACATGCATAATTAAATCTCCTTCACTACAGACGATAGAGTCACATTCCCAACATAAATTAAATCCCGCAAACATCAATTTATAGCAGGAACCAGTTGTCGAGGTGCTTTATTGAGATGTATGAGCTGGAGGGTCTGAGCTAAATCATCGGAGGAAGGTGACAGGATACCCCAGCAACATCACACACGCTTCATGTTCTAACCAGTGCTTGAAGGACTTTTTTAAATAAATATATAATAAAATTATAGAGCTACTTTTTTTCCTCATTTCCATTCTTATTGTTCAGTTTAGACAGAATAAAATGTTGAATAAATGTATTCTTTTGGTTTTCAGCCATTTCATGTACCAAGATGGTTAAAATTGAATGACGCAGCCCTGGACTGAATCCATTCAGAAAGTTATTACACTGACTCACTGTGACAGTTAAATCATTTTAGGGTACAATAGACAATAAAATGTCTGGGGTGTTCGATGCCGACAGGTATTTTTATCAGCTGCTTTGCCCTTGTTCTCTCCCCCTCAGCGTCATAGAAGTGCAGAGAAGTATTAAGGCAACTCGCTGCCTCTGAAATTCCTGTAATTAAGTTCCACATCATGAGTGTCTCAGCCGTGATAAGATTAAGATTCAGATGAAATGTGTGGCAGTTTCCCTGACTTCCTTCTCCCTCCCCCTGAGAGTTATCTACGTCTCATCGCTGTCCACTAGTTGTAACCCTCTTAATAAATGGTGCAAATGGTTAAATATGGCCATAATTTGTTTAAAATGTAAAAAAAAATAAACTAACATCGTCAGCAGAACGTGAATCAGCAGTGTCAAAGATGTCCATGTATTGTGTTGCAGAGATGTCTACTGAAGGTAGCTTGCTAACCAGCTAGCCACAGCCCATCCTGTGTCATACCACTTTGTATCTCTGAAGGCAACAGTCTGATAGCCCCCGTACTTGTGTAGCTTTAGCTAGGAGATGTATACGAGCAGCGAGTTCACCAAGTTTAGCAGTTAGTCTAATAAGTAAACAAAACTCACAAAATGTCAAGGAAATATTCTTACACCCATTTTCCTTACTAAAAGGAAAAATACAACTGTAGACCTTCTAAATTCAAGTTTCTCTCTTTTACCCAAGAGAGTTTAATTACCTCGTTAAATCATCGTAAAACACACTTAATTCAAAGGAGACAAAATAAAACTCACCAAAACTGTCCTGTTTTGTCTTTCAGAGTAAGACATAAAAATATTCCATGTCTACACTGTTTTTGATTGCCATTTTTCACCTCTCTCCTGTTCCCACCTGCTGTGTCCTGTCGTCCCCGGAGTCATAAAGTAAAGTTTGTCCTCATCGGAGTTGCTCTAAATCACCTCTGTCTGTGTCCCGTCATCAAACTGGCCTCCACCGGGCTCTGAGGCTTTGCCTGCTCCCAGTTTGGTTTCTAAATGTGCTGAGGCTGTAGAGTCCAGTTGAGCTGGGCCCCAATGCCCACAGTGACTGCCCCTGTGGTACGGTCACGATCTAGGCAGACAGTCATGCAGTAGGCCTAGCTCCACCGCTAAATGAGCTAACAGTTGGTACTCTGGTGATATGCTGCCCCCTATATTTTTGGAGGTACCTTCAAATTCTTACAAATTGCTCCTATAGACCATTCCCTTTCTGCACTTAGAAGAGCAGGAGACCTTGGATTTAACAGTTTGAATGAATCTTTAATTTCTTGCTCTCCGGTCTTGCCAACTCAGTCGCAAATCTGAGACTAAACTGCAGATCACTTCCACAAATAATAAAACACAGGAAGCAAAAGTTAGTACAAACTGTGGAGGTGAGGAGAGGACAACCAACAAGTTCTAAAACCTGGCAACAACTGCGACGTAGGAGACGAATGGAAAGATCCCCAGCCCCGTCCATTTCCAGTTTCTCAGTGCTCCAATCACAGCTGAGCAAGAACAACCTTTCCTGGAGGACAACATGCATGCACTGATATCATGAGAACTAGACATAAGACTGCAAGATGCCCCTGTTCATTTGAAAAGTTGCTCACATATGCCACAAATGTTTTCCCTCTTCCTGGTTTGCTTCCACACCACACATTACACGTTTCTCTCCCTTTGCCCACTCCTTGGCCCATAGAGTGCACATTGAGATGACATCATGCACCAAAAAAAAAGCCTCCAGGAAAGTTCTACAAATATTAAGCCTGCATGGTAAATTTACAATATTATCATTTTATAATGAGCACAATAGTTGATGTTTGTATTCTAGGTGCATCTGAGCTACATAGGGCCAAATCATTGACTGTATATAGAGATGGACGACATGAGAGCTCCCCAAAAGTGAAGCCAAAACATCTCGATCACCCCTGGTAGTGGGCTGCAGTATAGGTCATAAATCCCTCCTCCTAAAAACTGAAAGATGGTTTCTGTCATTTTAGGTAGTTCTTATCACACTGATGTATGTTCATTTTTCTGATCAGTTTAGTTTGAATTAATTATTTAATGCTACAAAAATGGGGAGAAACATCATGATTGACAGTTAAGCCCTGCTCACAAGTGGAAGTTGTAACAGGTAGTTGTAGGACCCAATTGCAGCACAATACACCACAGATCAAGTTGGTAATGACTTTTATTGACAAATAATATTAATCTTGCTTTCGTTCAGGAAACTGGAAACTCTGGTTTTTACAAAGGCGAGTTCAGCGATACAGTCTCTGGGGATCTGTTGTACACAGGAGTATAGATCAGGTAACTCACACTGTGCAGATGAAGCAGGAGAACCCCACACAGCCACAGGAACAGGCAGATGAAAACCAGGCAGGATGAAGGCTGTTGAGTTTTCCAGGGCTGAGACCAGACGGGATAGTCAGAGACAGGCAGGGTGGTTTTCTGGGGCAGAGACGAGACAGGAGAGTCAGAGACAGGCAGGGTGGTTTTCTGGGGCAGAGACGAGACAGGAGAGTCAGAGACAGGTAGGGTCGGCAATGGGAGATCAGTCCAACAAGAAATGCTGGAGAGTCTTGCATGGATGATAAAGAACAATCTGGCAGTGAGTGAGTGAGAGGCAGGAGCTTTTATGGGCAGGTTGATTGCAGATGAGTAGCAGCTGAGAGTCCAGGTGAGTGAGGTTAGGTTGATGAGGTGGGCGTGGCTGACTGGCAGAGTGGAGCAGAGGTGAGGTGAGTGGAAAATAACCAGAATGACAGGTGAGGATGATAGCAGACTGTGACAGAAGTGGAGACGCGTCTTCCATTATTTATGTCAATGGGCCAAATTGTGACACACTGTACCCTGATTACATGGTGTGTTTATTTCATTGTAACAAAAAGGGATTGAATAAAATGTGAAGAAAAATTATGCAGTAAAACTCAGCTCCACATTAACATTTTCTGCCAAGTCATTAACTCAGAATTTAGAAAAAAAATTACTGCAGAGTAGCTCAAGGTGACTACAACAAGCTAGTTTTCTACAATAAACTGCAGCACAGTCACCAGAATGAAATGTTGTCATTGTATGTTTTTGCAAACAACGGATATGTAAAGTTTTTAAATTTCATATCTTATTAACATTTCTACAATACATGTCACACTGGGGCCAGTTTACATTTATATGAGCTGATTTTCTTACATGGAGGAGGAGGGGATGGTGGAAACCTAAGCGAAAGACAAAACCGGTTAATTTAGCAACAGTTGGGACATTTTTCTGTCATCTTTTTGACAACAAAACTAGATATTTCTAACAAGACGGTGTGACATTTTGCAGGCATATTTGTGGCAACAAAACCAGGTATTATAAGCCAAAAGAGAATCTTTCCTAACCCTAACCAAGTGTTTCTTTTGCCTAAAGACAGACAGACAGACAGACATTATTAATTCCGTGAGGGAAATTGTTTTGTAACAAATAGAATAAAATAGAATAGAATAAAGATATGTACACTATATACAGAGGAGAGAAAAGGGCAAAAAAACCTAACCAGAACTTCCGCTCAGTGGTGCCACAACATAAAATTGGAAACTAAAATGCAAAGAAGCATAAAGTTGAAACGCAAAGTGACTTAAAGTTTCAACATAACCGTGGTTATGCCAGCATTTATTTTGGCAATTCCAGAGAATTAACATAAGATGCTACTTTGTTCACTTTATCTGACTTAATTCGACTGACTCTACCTGAGCTGCAATCTAATGTAGTAGAATATGATTTGAATATGAGCACTGAAGAGCACCGCTGTGGCGCCTATGGAGAGCTACATCTTTTGCAAAGATGTATTCAAGACCACTTCAGCCAACAAAACCAGTGAATTCAGTGACCGTTGGGACATTCTGCAGGTGGATTTGTGGCAACACAAACATATATTTTAAGCCAAAACATGATCTTTTCCTAACCCTGTTTTTTTGTGCCTATACCTAACCACACCTTAAGCTTAAACCTAACCTAAAATTGAAAACTAAAATTAACATTACAATGAATGGACAGAGAAAATCCTGACTAGTTATGAACATAAGATGCAACTTTGTCCACTCTGTCTCACTTTATTCAACTGACTCTACCTGAGCTGCAAGCTGAGGTTAGTCAAATTGAATTTGAATATGAGCACTAAAGATGCAAGCACCACTGTGGCACCACGCACAGCTACATCTTTTGCAAAGTGAAGAAGGTTCCCCCAGTTAGTTACATAAATTTTCACTCCACAACGTGGAAGATATACAGGCTGAATACATAATTCTGTGACATGCATGCTTACATTTGAAAAGAACCAATCTGACATTAACCATAAACAATATATCGAGTAGATTACAGTATGTGTCAGTGGACCTGGGAAATAAGGCTGTGTAGCTTACATAAATCTGTCTTCAGTCCTAAACACTAATACAGAGACTGAGTGCAATACAGCACAATAATTGTGTCCCTCAGACACCAAGATACCCAGCTGTGGTGTGCACCATTTTGGTGTTAATTTTGAATTCACATCGTTTGGCTTTGGTGCACATAGTTAATCAGAGGAGACAGTTAAAAACATCAAATGCGCATTTGTCATGTTCAGCACTTTTCTCTGTCTCTTAACTATTTAAATTTTTTTTATTTTTTTACACCTTATCAATATTTCTGTTTCTGCCTTTCTCTTGGCTCTTCTTCCCTCTGAAAGCCCTTTTTTTGGCACATCAAAAGCTCAGACTTGTATAAACATTAAACATAATTTCCACAGTAGGGCGTTTTATCTTTGTCCAAATAGATAATTAGCTGGAGATGGCATAGCATGCCACCCACCACCCCCCTGTCACACCAGTGTTGTTTGGAGATGCAGGCAAAGAAAACAGATCCATTTCTACCAGTGGGCCCTGCTGTGGCTGGCATCAGTGCCAGGAGGGATCTTGAGGGGTTCTTGAGTGTTTTTGTTGGGGGGCTTAATGACCACTTTGGCTATTTATAGCAGCATTTAACCTGCAGGTGATCACCATGTTTTATTTAGGCTCGCTCACGAACTGAGCTGAATGCTCCCTCCTATATCTGTTGCACTCTTGTATCTCCAGTTTGGATGATATTAAGGTTTTAATTTGTGGAACTGAAAACTTGGCCATAAAAGCCCAAAACAATGTATTCATTGTAAGTCATGTAAGTACAAGCCAATCCATTCATGCTTTCATCGACGTCCTTTTCCCCAAATCCTGTCCTTCAGCTCCTCCTTGGAGATCTCCAGGCATTCCCAGGACAGATAGGATATATACCTCCACTATATTCTGGGTCTTCCCATTGACATATATGAAGGTGGATGATCCATTGCAGATGGGAGAAGTTAGCCTTGAAGGCTTTCTGTCAGACAGCTTTCTGCCAGAAAACCTATAGATCTTTCTGCAAGAAAACACATAAAACATTCTGCCTCTTCTGTCTGAAAGCTATATTATGTAGTCACAAATCCAGCCAGCATGCCATTGTGGCCTGGTGACCTAGACCTTGTATACAGTGCTCCCACCCAAGTGACTGGGGATTGTATCCCTAGTAGGTTCTATTTTTATTTTTTTTCCAGTAATCATTTCATTTTTTTCAGTCACAGTTTGGTTAGATTTATAAATACTTGGTTAGGTTTAGGGAAACATCATGGTTTGGATTGAAAGCCCTTTCACAATGTTCAACACGTGTTACAATAACCTTCAAGAAACCTTCAAGAAAGCCTTCAAGGCTAACTTCTCCCATATACACGACACGTCTTCAAGAAGCCAAAATATCCCGGCGTTCTGCCATCTTACACTGGTGGCGTCATTGTGAGCCAGAGCCTGCGCAGTAGTGATCATGCGGTGGATCCAGGGTATACAGTTCCCACTCATACACCCACTCGTTCAATCGCAAGGTGAGTCAAGCTGTCAATTACAATGTTTCACCCCCTGTTTGTAGCATCAAATTACTAATTACTAATTAATTAATTAATTGAAAAACAAATACTTGAACATACATCAGCATGATAAGAACTACCTAAAATGAAACCATCTTTGGGAAAAATTTATTTGAGGTGTACTTCGAGTTGAACCATCAATGCAAATGCAATACAAGCAAACAGATTGTAAAGAAATAATTATTTATAATATATAATATTTATATATATATTTATAAATATTTCTCTAAATATTGTAGGCTATAACTGATTTCTAGCCATGCTAGCTGCATGTTTATAGGGATGACAATATCAGTCAGTCCAACACTTTGGTCCTAGACTGAAATATCTCCGAACTGTAAAAACTGTGATCCCCTGACTTTTCATATAGAGCAATTAAAAATGAAAGCATTCAGGAGAACAGCTCGCCCAATGTGCTGCTGTAATGTACATAAGCACTGGTATTCTCTTTTAAGACTTGCTTATCTTCAGTCTATATTCATTTACATTTTGTCAAATTGGCTCCATTAAAAGTGTGCAGACTTAGCTATTAGCTGTTCTGTTTACAACTATCACTACATTACATTGATGCTAAGGAGAACTTAAAAAGATCATGATCATGATCTGAAGCATCTTTTTTCCATGAGCGGATTTTTGGGCATCTGATGGACATCAGAGATGATGATATTTTCGTGAAGTGTGACTCATGGTGAATGGTATCAATGTGTTTCATGTCTGTGTGTGTTAAGATCTGAGTTATAACATTGAGAAGAAGGAGAAGGATTTCTGACTCAAATTCACACAATATCTTTGCTCCGTGTGGTGCTTTTTATTTATTTTTTTCCTGTCTTTATTCAAGAGCGTGGTCTTTCAATTTGAGAGCATGACTTATTGATTTCATGTTCAGATTTTATAATGCTCTCTCAAAACCCTGCCCGCACACTCCAAAAGGGCTGTTTGCACTTTGATTTGCTCTGCTTCTGCTCAAACTGTATGCTTGCACTCTTGTTGCTTGCACATTTTTTCCTGCACTGCAGCTTCAGCCCTTCCATCAGACACTCAGTCTGCTTCTGTATGCTCATGAATTTTCTGCGTCTTATAATTTCACAATGGTTAAAATGCCATCTGGAAATTAAATTACAGAGGAGCATGGTGAATATTGTATACTCTATGTTCTATTTTAATTGGCGCAGCATTTTACAGCACTAGCGGCCCAGATGACTTGAGTCAGTGAGTGAGAATAGCCCTTTTTACACTGTACAATACCGTCAGAACTAAGACCCTTCTTTACATCGCTTTATATTTATTTACACTGAACAAAACAGACTTTGATTTGGTGCTGTCACTACCTCCGTTGCTGGCTCATAGGCAGAACAACAATGACCCCTCCACTTCGCCTTTGTAACTTTTATACGGACCAGCGAGGTGCAACAGAGGCGCAACAGTCCGCCTTGAACAGGCTGCGTAAAGGGGCTATAGATACACACACACAAGGAGTGAGTCAGTGAGTCAGAGGAGTGTGATTTCACATGGCGTGCTCTAAAGAGAGGAAAGTAGAAAACAGAGCTTTTAATAAAGAATGGACAGAATCTTACATGTTCATTCTTCCCACTGGCGATTATCAAAAGTGGAAATGTCAAGTGTTACTATACCCTGGTGCACTCTTAAAAATGAACCAATCGTCTCTACTGGGTGTTTGTGTGATTGAAATAAAGGAACATGTCACCCAGTGGAACAGTTGGGCTCACTGATGTGTTTTTAATAGTTTTTGGACAACAAGCTGTGTGGCACAGAGATGTATCAGCCTGAAGATTGGTTAGTAGCATCAGTTGGCTCTTTTCATGTTGACAACAACAAAAATATAGAATATCAGAAGATTTCTGATATGTATTTAGACCTACAATAGATGTTGGCAGTATCTTACTGTCATTTAAAATGCCTAAGTGGATGCAATGACTCCCAGCTGTGGTGTGCATGCATGCGTGTGTGTGTGTGTGTGTGTGTGTGTGTGTGTTCCTGAGCACCCTTGGAATCAGTCTTTGTCTGTCCCTGAGGTGTTGTCATCAGAGAAGAACAAATAGCAAGAGCAAAGTTTGGAGTAATGAAAGAAGACAGTTTTCAGAGGGATCAAAGAAAGTTTCATAACGGTGAATAAAAATCATTTTTAGAGAGAACATGGAGAGCGCTGCGCTGGAAGGCCTTCAAATGTCTACTTTGCCAAGTAAAGTAATATTTCTCTTTCCCACAGACTCTCTCTCTCTCTCTCTCTCTCTCTCTCTCTCTCTCTCTCTCTCTGTCTCTGTCTTGTCTCTCTCTACTTACATCCAAAAAGTAGAAAGCCCTAGAATTTGAGCTGTTTTATGTGATCACACAGACATGGTTGGTGGCTTCATCTGCTCGCTGGCTCTGATGTATTCCTCGTAGAGGGTATCTGGGGCAAAACATAATTTCTTGTCTGTGACTATTCGTGACTAAAATAATATTCTGACTTGGAATATTCCACTTGGACAGGTGGCCATTATGATTCAGGGGAAAGTTAAAAAGGTTGTTTACAGTTTGACGTGAGGAGAGTAATCTCATTGCTCCAGTTATAATGTAATGTTTGATATGTTTGTGCAGTGAGGATACGATTTTCTGTTTTAACAAAGCAGCAGCAAATTCAACTCAACAACTGTGGGTTTCTTAAATGTCATATAGTCTTCAAGTGTGTTCCGGTGATCCAGTGGATTGGAAACTATGGGGGACTAAACCATATTGCAAATTCCTGGAAGGGCGCAAAATTTTGTGCCACCACAGTTGTGAATGAGCCCAGCTGCACTTCATCTGATTTGTATAAAGTGCAGCGAAATGAGGTCAGGTGTTACACTCTTTTAATACGTGTTACACATGTCTGGAAAGCAAGAGAGCATAAAAGAAAGTGTTTTCTGCTGCTCAGCTTTAAATGTTATTTGAAGAGAAGAAACCTTTAAGTCCAAGCATATGTTCATCCCACATTGGGAAATATTGGTTTAACAGTTTGTCGTCAGCTCAAAAAGATCAGTGACTAATTGGTAAAACTTTTAAAACTCCTTTGACCAGATTATTTCTAATTTCCATAAACAGATGATATCACCATCTACCTATAAACTGTAACTGGACTGGAGCTGCTGAGAAACAGGAGTGACAGGAGGTACCTGCAGGAAAGAAAGTGATACAGTACATACTGTCGCACTGCTTCTCTTATGTTTTACATTGTGGTGCTGAACTGGTCGCCCTGCTACACTAAGTTTATCATGTGTATTTTATTTTGCATTTCTCTGTCTGTCTGTTTGTCTCTCTTCCAGCCTTAGTCAGCAGTAATAAATCAAGTCAACAGATATTTATGTATATATATTTCCATTTCCTCCTCCCATATTTTGTGCATCTGAACAGCCTCTAAATACATAATACATCACCTAAAACACACTTTTTTTAGCGGTGCCTATTTTTTTTTATCCGGCATGAACCCTGGTGCGGTGACTAGGGTACAAACATGATTTGGCACTTTAACACCTAAAAAAGGGCCATAAATCTTCAGTAAAAAATTCCTCTATGTGTTTTTATATTTCAGCTTACTTGACACTGTATTTCACTTTAATCAAGTGTGCATTCGCAGTAATGTGTTCTTTACGTCTTATTCATCAGAAGCCATGACACCATCTTCAGCTCTGCTGCTATACAAGCACAATACCATAGAACATTTTTGTTGCTTACTGTTTTAAGATTTCATTTGTGACCTTTGACTCATTTTCCCCTATTTCTCTTCAGTAAACAGTGGCAGTGGCACATAATTGGAGGAAATAAATAAGTATAATTAATTCATAATAATCCAAGCACTAGATTATTATAAAAATGATGCTACATTAAAATGAGTGACTGGTGTTTGTATTGTTTGGATCAAATCATCAACCTAACATTAAATGAATGCTTCAGTTAGCTGGAGACTGGCTTTGCCTTTATCCCTGATATTCTGCCTGTATAGCCATGAAACACAAAGGCCTGTGAGAGCATTTAATGTTTTGTCAAATATTTGGTTGTGTTTCATGGTTATATCTTGTGGCCTCTGCTAACATAATACAGCCAAACCTTCTTTTTTTTTATTTCTTACACATGGCTCACAAGTAACCATCAAAATAGCATCAAAATATATATTAATATGCAATTATTTTGAAACAAGAAAGCAAACCATGCACTCCAAATCTAAGATAAGGTGTCATACGAGGAAGGAAAAATTCTAAAAACACTCCAACCACTGTTGGAACCCTGATGAAGACCTAGTGGTTGAAAAATGTTGGCTTTTTTGATGATCTGGCCTTTTTGTTATGATTTAGCCACCAAAATCAAGTATTTTTCCTTCCTGGTGTGACACTTTATCTTAGATTTGGAGTGCCTGGTTTGTGTTCTTGTTTTTGAAGTTTCCTCTTCCCCCGTTTTCCAAGAGCACCCTATGCATATTACGTAGAGCATGTAATTATTTAGATTTTTACAGAAATGAAATACAGTATGTCAAATTTGATTTTTATCCAAAAGTGTAATTTATGATGAATGATTGGATGGTTTCAATGGTCTCCGTAGCCCCTATCCCCAATGGTAAAGCATATGAGTCATAAAGAAATCTAAAGGAATAGAACAGTCATTTCAAGTAATCCAGCTCTCCATTTCACGTGAAGTATGAGAGGGCGGTTAAAGATCCAGTGTGGCTCCATGCTGGGTTATCAGTGGGAAACCCTGTTCTTCTCATCACTCTTTCCATCACCACCATCCCCCGTACTTCACAGGAGCAGCAAAAAGAGGTCAGAGTGTCTCTAGAGATTTATTTCTGTTTCCTCACATCCAGTCAACAGCTCCAGGGCAGCACCTCTCATAACCCTTTAGTTAGTGTTTACACTATACGGCCCATTGATTATTTATTAATCAGTTTAAGTGGCAAGAACACGACTGTGATATTATATGACAATCATTAAGCCATGTTCTTGCCTCTCTTAATTGACTCTATCCCAAAAAAAGCCTAGGTAAATATTTTAATAAGCTGAGCCTGAGCAAGACTTCAAATTACAGCCCCTTCCCACATAAGGACATGAATTACACCTCCTCCATCCATTTTTCTTGATGCTTGCTGCAAGTCGCCATTAGCTTTTTCCTTGAATGTATTAAGTTTAATAAGCGTGGCAGGGATTGCACTCACTGATGAACGCAGCCCTCTGTATTTTACAGCCCCTCCTCAACGCTCAACCTCAGTCCTGCTGGCCATTTATTATTAAAGCCAACCTAATAGCTGCTCGCTGGGCTTTGGGTCTAACCTAGATAGGATTCTGTCTCAACCAGTGCTCTGACCAGACTGCTCACTTCGTGACACCATGCATATTGTATAAGACAATATCATGTGGATGCTGCACTGCCACAGATTGTATTATGTGCCACTCTCTAAAAATACACACTCAAAATCTAATCTCAAAATGTATCATAGTGTTCAAATTTGTTGACAAGGGGTGCGGCAGTATCAGGTTTTTTAATATAAACCCTAGTGGAAAATACAACAGATTGTTGCCAATACACAGTGGCAACAATATGGCGGTACGATACGTATCATGCTACAGGGGTTACAATTCAATATATTGTGATAACTTGTTTCTTAGGCTAAGGTTCTGTTTACTTCTTCCTGTCTCAGTTGACGTTGTTACTACCCAATCTGAGTCGCTGCACTATGTGTGTCGCACATACATGAGCGCGTCCGCCATATTGCAGAGCTAGATACGGCAACACCACTCGGACAAACTGCAGTAAAAACGTTATGTAATGATTATGATTACATTTGCTAATGACTATTTCAAACAGTGGTGTGTGGTTGCCTGTAGTAGCATAGCTTTTTTAATGCTCATATTGCTGTTATTGTGGATCGTCCAAATATTTGGGCAAATTGTAGTTTGATGCTTTGACAATACTGTTGAAACCTTCATGCCAATAAAGAACCTTTGAATTTAATTGAAAAGTAAAAGTTATGCTATGTTAATGACACACCGCTGTCTAAAATAATAATTCGCAAATATAATCCTAATCATTATTAACAGCTAAATGTAACAAATTAATTTAATCAAAGTTCTGTGTGTGGCTTAAGTGGTGTTGCCGTAGCTAGATGTCCAAGATGGCGGACGTGCTCACGCATTGGCGACTCACATTATACAATGACTCAGAACAGGTAGTGACAGACGTTGATGCATTGGAGTGGAAGAGTCAAATGGCTGAAGATAGATTACAACACTGCCATCTGGCTGCCAGGGTTTCAAACACAACACAAAATTAACCACAGCCACCAATCTTTGCATGTAAACTGTTAATTAAAAATCGATACAGTGTTTATGAGAATTGATACAGTATCACCAAGCATAATATTGCGATACTCAAGTATAACAATATTTTCTTACACCTCTAGAAAATACTGATGTTAATACGCCACTAACACTCCTGTCTTTATTAACTGTTTCATTAAAATTAGCTTGCTAGTGTCCTGAATGTTCTACAACTAACCTTCTTTTATTTATGGTGTAAAAAAAATGTAGCAAAAAGTTTTTTGTTTTGTTTTTTTAATTGAGGCAAAACATTGTGTTAGAAAACTTATACTTATATTTCAGGACTAATTGTGGTATTTCAAGAAAATATGATGAATATTGTGATAATGCTGGTTACCATGATATTTTGGCTACAATAAAACAGTCCAGAAGGTTAGTGTCAGTGAGCATCCAGTTGAAGGATTTTACACATGCATGTTTATGGAATTGTCAAATGCCTGACACTGACCTGGCTTCCTTTAAAACATTATTTTTCAGTGTTTGTATGTAGGCCAAAACCAGCACGACTGAAAATATTTTCTGTCTCCTCTTATTCACTTCCTGTTGTTCTCTGCTCTGAAACTCTTCAATAATCCACCTAAATACCAGTGTAAAGAGAATTACCCACAATGCCCCCCTCACTGCCAATTAAAAAGCTCTCCTCTCACCCTGCGTGCAATTTCTCGTCACATTTCACAGGAGGGTAAGCGCGTAGCAAGAAACACAAGCATGCATGATGAATCGTCCTAATTTTGTTATGAAAAAGGCCAATGAACATGTTTTATCTTTCATTATCGGCTCTTGGGGGACGCTGGAGAAGGGCGTACATCTTTCTGCCATTCTCATCTGCTATTCTGTCTCTCTCTTACTCACATTTTCATGGATGAAAAGATTTTTCAAAAGAGTTTTCTTCAACATGCCATACCGCCCTCTCTTGAGTTACACTGTCTGACACGCTTTGTCTTGAATTATGTACTTAAAGAAAAAAACAACATTCACATTCTTGCCAATCTGTCCCTACATGCAGTGTCCTTTTTCTGATGACCTTTCATTTATAAATTACAAGCTACACAAAAGGAGCAATCCTCATTCCTGCTGTTTTACACTAGACTGCAGATGGCTTGGCTTGATGAAACCAGCAGGCCACATCATCTGCCAAAGGGAGACTTGCAGTCAGTCCTAACACCACCACACCATCATATCTTAAAGAGCTCATAGTACCCTATTACCCAACGAGATCTCTACGCTCTCAGGATGCAGGGCTACTTGTGGTCCCTAGAGTCTCCAAAAGTAGAATGGGTCCTTCAGTTATCAAGCTCCTCTCTTGTGGAACCATCTTCCAGTCTCAATCCGGGGGGCAGACACCCGCTCTACGTTTATCTCTTATTATATTTTAAAATAATAGTAAAGCTACTACTATTTTTAACAGTAGTAATATTTCTGTAGCTTTTATTATTAAAGTTGCTTTGCATCTATGTGCATACCTTAGGGTAAAAGTTTTTCCTCGCCACTGTCGCCAAGTGCTTGCTCATGGGGGAAATGTTGGGTCTCTGTAAATTAATAATTAATAACTAATAATAAAGAGTGTGGTCTAGACCTACTCTACATGTGTCATGAGATAACTTTTGTTGTGAATTGGCGCTATATTAATAAAATTTGACTTGACGTGACTTGACCTTGAGATTTCATCCACGACAATCACGGAGTTGGTGACAAGGCACAATTCTGGCAGAGCCTAACCCAGGGAACATGCTTGGCCTGCTGCCGAGACACAGCTCTCAAACACTGCATACAGCACAAACACTGTTGAGGTGCTTATGACGCCATAGCTTCTGACATACTTCTAGTTACTGTAGCTCATACTGAAGCCTCTGTTGCTATGGTTGCTCCCCTTTTCTGCTCTGAAAAACCAATCTTTGCTAAAGCACATCATTATTGGTAAGCCAGTGCAGGAAATTCGCCACTGACACAGGTTTAAAAACTCTGGTATACTGCAAAATACAGAGAGGTTTATCTGGTGGTGATTGACTTAATCAGCATTGTGTGAACTCTTTGGGCACTTTGGCAAGGGCTGGTAGGTAACCTCAGGTTACGTTATTGTAACCCTTGTTCTATAAGCACAGGCGAAGCTCTCTACTGGACTCTATGGGTATTACTCTCCACTATTCTGATTCAACCACAATCTCGTATTCACCCACTGAAATTTGCATGCACGTAACTGGCCTACAGGACACGCCTACTTGAATACAAGCGTATATAAGGCCATCAAACTACTATCAGTTATTAACCCCTCTTCAGCAAGCGGCGTGAAAGTGGCAGGGTCCAATAGTAGAGGGCTATGCATGTAGAACAAGGGTTGCAATAATGTAACCTGATGTTCTCTCTCACACAGGCTCTGCCCTCTACTAGACTCTATGGGTACTGTGGGTGGAGCCTCACAAATGACCGCCCAGCCGTGTCCAATATCGGCCTATCACACTGTACCTGACCGGCTAGGGGTAACCGCTACAGCAGGGCTATTCAACTATATTGTTCAGGGGGCCACATTTTCAGAAAGCTAAGGGCCCGGGGGCCGGACATTTC